>PVJC01003780.1:0-26789 GCA_004026665.1 Murina feae | reverse complement strand
AAAAGGTGTTTCCTCTGTAGTTCACTCCCATCACCAGCTCCACCTCTGCCCCTCCAATCCCAGCTCCATCCCTGTCCAGGTCTGTAACCTCTGGCCAAGGATGCAGGCCTGGGCAGGGACCCCCAGACCCCTGAAATTGCTGGCTCCGACCCTGCCCAGGCCTGCATCCTCTGCTTGAGGTTGCAGGCCTGGGCAGAAGACCCCCAAGCCCCTCCGATCACCGGCTTCACAGAGTCCAAGCCTCTGCAATCACTGGCTCTGATCCTGCCCCCTGCCATCGCCAGCTCTGCCCTTGCCCCACTGGCAGTCTCTAGCCAAGGATGCAGGCCTAGGCAGAGGACCCCCAGGCCCCTCTGATTACAGGCTCCAACCTTGCCCCACTATAGCCTCTGGCCAAGGCTACAGGCCTGGACAGGAGACCCCCAGACCCCTGCAATCACCAGCTCCACCTCTGCCCCACTACAGCCTGTGGACAAGGCTACAGACCAGGGCAGAGGACTCCTGGACTCCTGCATTTCCTGCTCCACCTGTGCCCAGACCTCTATGATCACAGGCTCTGCACCTGCCCAGGCCCTGAGATTGCAGGCTCCATCCCTGCCCCACTGCAGCCTCTGGCCAAGGCTACAGGCCTGGGCAAGAGATCCCCAGGCCCTTGCCATTGCCAGCTCCACCCTTGAGCCTCTGGCCAAGGCTACAGGCCTGAGCAGGGGACCTCCAGGCCCCTCTAGTTGCTGGCTCTGCCCCTGCCCAGGCCCTGAGATCAAGGGCTCCACCCCTGCCCCACTGAAGCCTCTGGCCAAGGCTTCAGGTCTGGGCAGGGGACCTCCAGACCCCTGCTTTGCCAGTTCCACCAGTGCCCAGAACCCTGAGATTGCAGGTCCCGCCCCTGCCCCTCTGATCACTGGCTCTGTGGAGTCCAGGCCCCTATGATCTCCGGCCTTGCCCCTGCCCAGGCCTGAGGCCTCTGGCCCAGACCTTATCTCTGGATAGGGCACCCTCATACCTCTCTGATCACCAGCTCTGCCCCTGCCCTCTCTGATCACTGGCTCTGTCCTTGCCCATGCCTGAGGCCTCTGGTGAAGGCCTCTGGCCTGGGCAGGGGACCCCCAGTCCCCTCTGATCACCTGTTCCACCCTTCAGGCCCCCTGCCTCTCCTGCCACCTGCCTGGCTAACAGGGCTGACCACTTCAGTAGTGGGGCTGAGCTGGACTGGGCGCCACTATCTTATGGCGATGGGGCGACCACCTTTGTGATGGAGTGATGCCTAATTTGCATATTACTCTTTTATTAGATAGGATATGTTTTATACTAAGAATTGCTAATCTTTGCTCTTTCCTGGAGGTAGTTTAGAATAACATTTTTTAAAATTTTCTATAATCATACACTAATTAGAAGAACCACATATGTTTGGTAAAATTCAATTCTATTTCCTATCTTCTTTCATATTATGTTCTCTCACTTGCCCAATTTTTTGAAAATTTCTTTTATATTTCTGACTTCCCTTCTTTTTCAAACATCTTCTCTTTCTTCTCTCATAATCTGAAATGAAAGTATTGCTTCTTTAGGTCGATATACTTTCTTTATTAGCCAGAAATATTTAAATAAAAAATATTTTAAAACCAGCAAATGCTTATATAGTAATTTTGTGCATTACGTATTATTTTAAGTGTTTCAGCAGAATTGAATGACTTAATTCTCACAAGAGCTACTGTTCTTAATGTGCTCTTTCCAAATGAAGAAACTAAGGCACTGAGAGATTAAGTAACTTTCTAAGAGGTACAAAGCTATTAAGTGGCAGAGATGGAATCTGAGCTGGGCTGTCTGGCTCCAGAACCATCATGTGTAACCACTACATTATCCTGCTTACCAATTACTAAAGTAGTTCTGTGCTGCCACACACCCAGGGCTCACCTTTTCATGAGGCATGTTTTCTTGTCTTGGCTCCCCAGTAAAATCCTAGTGAGAGATTTCCTCATCTGGGAAATATTTCCTGACCTTGCCTCTCCCCATATTCTTGTTACTGCTCCTCTATATTGCATATAGTTTCATTGTCTAATGACAATATTTAGTACAAGGTGCAGTATAAAGGTCTAAAACAAGAACACAAAAGTTCTTATGATTGTATCAATGGGACCATTATAACTATTATTTTTAAAAAATATATTTTATTAATTATTTTACAGAGAGGAAGAGAGAGGATAGAGAGTTAGAAACATCTATGAGAGAGAAACATTGATCAGCTACCTCCTGCATACCTCCCACTGGGGATGTGCCCACAACCAAGGTACATGCCCTTGACCGGAATTGAACCTGAGACCCTTCAGTCCACAGGCCTATCCTCTATCCACTGAGCCAAAATGGTCAGGGCCATTATAATTATTTTTTAAATATATTTTTCTATAAGACTTTGAGTTTATTGAAGGCATTAATTTTTATCTGGTCTGTATTTATACATCCATCTAAAGTCTTTTATTTGGATCCTGTTTCCTGTTATACCTGGCACCATTTCATGTAATGAGATCGAAGAGTGTGCATGATTCATAAGAACTGTGTCTGGGAATACAAATAGCTTTCATTTATTAAGCACTTACTCTGTTCCAGGAACTCTGTGAGGTAATTCACATAGGTAGAAGGGCTGGGTCCTGTACCTCTTGGCTACAGGCTATATTCTGTCGGGCCACCCTTTACTTTAATCACTTGGTAGCTACCAGCTTTGCACAGGGATAACATGGCAGCTCCTTGCCTCAGGCGTGCCTTATATTCTCAATTAATTTCTGTCCTGGGGTTTCTCTGCACCGAGGAAGGTATGCAGAAACTCAGTAGGCCGTCATGCCTGTGCACATCTGAGAATCTGAGGACCTTGACCCTTGATCAAGGTGGGGTGAAAGTTGATGAGTGGACAGACACTCACATCTTTTCTTCCTTCTATGGTCAGTGCTGAGAGGCACTAGACACAGCTCCTCAGAAGGTCACAGCAGACTTACACCCCACCTGCCCAGGGTGGAGACTGGCTCAATCATGCATATTGACTTCTGATTTTACTTTTTTCTTTCATCACTCTCCCTAAAGCTTCCCCTATCACTCTCCTACAAAAATTAAACTGCTTCCTAGGGGTAATTCAGGAGAAAAAGGGGTCAGAATTAATACCTACCCTCATATGTCTTAAAAATGAGGTTACTTATAAAACTACTATGATCTTCCTCAAAAGAAAATGTTGAGATTTTTCAGTTATTAATATTCTACTACCTGCTGGAGTAAACAATCTCCTTTCAATTAAAATATTCAATCTTTTCAAAGCTCTACTTCCCCTCTGGGTTAGTCTAAAGAGATGGGATAGCTCAATCTCTCCAATTTTCTCCTCTTCACCTCAGTGCAAAATGGGGTGGCTATGACTTCATGGAGGCAGGAAAGAGAACCCTGGACATGGTCACTGTTCATCGGGTCCCTCTGGGTGCAGAATAATGCTCCTGCAAAGCTGGGTATTGCATACCTTTGTGGTGTTTGCTTACACGATTTAGCTTTTGGAAGAGCTGGACTGGAAACTTCAGGTGAACCGGGACCTAGTGGCCTTTCACTGCTAACTCCATCTCACCTCAGATCAACAAGGTCTGGACAGGGCACCCCACACCAGCCCAGACCTGGCAGTGTGAACTGAAGTTCTCCAGGTCACTTTTTATCTGGACCCTACAGGGACCTGCTATATATGCTCAGTTACTTTCTAAATAGGTAAATTTTTTTGGCCAATTTATGCCACTTGGTACTAAGGTGAAAGTTCATATAAGTACTTTCTCTGTACATACATGTTGAAAAATAAATAAACAGATTTGTGTGAAGTTGTCCTGTAGGATAATTTCCTTGAATCCAAAACATGAGCTGGCAAATAATTCTACACTACCCTCACTCTACCCCTCAATTTATCTTTGGGCAGTAGGCTCACCTTTATCATCCTCTATTTATTCTCTGTTTTTGTCCCATAATCCTCAAAAACCACAAAATGTTGATTTTCCCCACACAAACCATTTTTGTATTTTTCAGGTACCAGAACGAGTGTTTCGCTTTAGACTTCTTCGCTTTAGACACCATGGCCTCTCTCCTCCCAACTCCGATCTCATAGCTCATCCCTCACAGTGACAAGATGCAGGAGAAGCCTGACCAGCCCCCAGACAAGGATGTCTGAAACAGGAAGTTCTTCAAAAGCATTATACCTGTTATGAATTCTATTATCCTTAATCCTCACAAACATTCTCCAACATATCTCTCATTACGTCCATTTTCCAAATGAGAAAATTTAAGCAAAGAGATGTTAAGGAACTTGCAGAAAGTCCCATGGAGAAAGTGATAGATCGAGAACTCAAGGTTGCTATAGATATAGGTCCTCAGCTCTCAGGCACCAACTAAACAAAGACTCAACTGTCAGCACCAGACTCAAGAGCCACAGAGTGGATGCTTAGGAAATGCACCTTGAATATAAATTAGTGAAAGAGTCATCACATTTTAAATCTCAATTTATTCCAATATAAGGAATTGACACAAAATGTATCTTGCTCTTAGTTGCTAAAGAGAAATGTATATACTGTCATTTTAGTTTTTTTCTTACTTACATATATTTCACTCGCCTTCTACTTAATCATCTATAAAACTTTGATGGTAGAAGGAGATTAGTCAGTCTGTCTGACACTTATTTACACAAAATCTATGTAAAATACTATGCCAAGATCTGGGGATACAGATATTTATAGGATAGCCTCTTAAGGAGGTAGAGAGAAGATCCTAAACACAAAAAGAAAATTGACATCACATATGAGTATGTGTGTGTATATACATGTCATATATATGTCAATTGAATGTCACTGACAGTTACTGCTATTTGGTTTCATATAAATGGGGAAATCTATTTAGGTTATGATGAAATATGGTGGTCCTGAAAACTAAGAACATGCTTCAATTTGGAGAAATTAAACAGTACTAAGTGCCACAAAGTAGTTAATATAAGCTAAGATCAAATTGATCAAGTGAATTTTGTGAGTGCCCTTGGCAATGGTAATTTCCATTGTATGCCAATGGAAAGAAATGTTTCAAGGTACTTGGAGATATAGGAGTGACAGGGATCGCTGATGTGCATGGACCTCGCTAGAATTGGACCCAGAGCACCGGGGGGGTCTCTTCTCTCCATCACTCATCTTCCTTACACAAAGAGAAGTGTATCCGCTAAGAATTTAAGTCATGCTGACTGTAACCTTTGGTTTAGAAAGATGGAAAAAAAGATTTCAAAGATGGAAGGTGAGGAGCTTGAAGCAGATTAAAGAGTGAGAAGAAGACAGAGCCAGGCTAAAAGGCGAGGACAATGAAAGACAACGAAGTGAGGGAAAGAGAGGAAGAGAAGGGGAAAATGAGGAGTAAGGCATGAAGATAAATAGTGCCTAAAAAAGTAAAAGTGAAAGGGAGAGGAACAAAAGAAAGGAGGGAAGAAGGAAAGCACAGCAGACACTTCCACAGTAATAAAGCCCAGTCTTTCTTCCATTCCCAAACTCTTAAATAAACCAGTAGCCAAAGTGCAGTATTCTGTGTACGTTCCAAAGATGAAGAAGTCTTCTAAACAATGAAGAGTATGTAAGCATGGACAAAACCATTTTCAAAAACATCAGTTTGACTTATTAAAAAAGTTTTTTAAAATGCTCTTGCAAGTCTAAGAACCTCTGGAAATGTTTACAGCCATTATCCTCCATCCTCTCCTCCGCTTGCATCCAGGAGATGGACCTTTGTTTTAGGAGGCATCAATTACTGCTTCTCACATGTGTACAGTGAGGCTCTCAGGCCAAAGAAAATCAGCACATTGAATTCTCCTGATGAAGCCTTATTGACTCTCAATGGAGTGAATCTCAGGATGTATTCAGAAAGCCTTCGAAGACCATGTTGTCCTACACAGCCCTGGGAGCTGCTGTAGACTTCCCGAGACCAGAGGTGAATGAGCCTTTTTGAGAAAGGAGTTGCTGCAGATGAAGCTGACCCGGCAGCTGGAGGGACTTGCAGTCCTAATTTGTTTGCCCCATCCCTGATGCTAGATCTATCCCTCAATCATTTCATCGTAGCCTAATGAATTACTGCATCCTTCTTCCTCCCTAATTTATATTTGTTTTCCTATTACCAATGACAACAAGGGAAAAATAAACCTAAATATAATTTGTAATTTAATACGCATAATTTTTAATAGATAATGTTTCATTTGTGTATTGTTCTGTTATGGAAGAAGATTCCTAAAAGCCATCACTTTTTATGTGAAATTTGTGCATCATGGTTTTATAACAAATGCAATTGACTTCATGCCAAAGAGAAATACAACTAAAGAAGGAAAATGACCAACATTTATAATATATTACAAATAAATAGTTACTAAAAGAAAACATGTTAATTCTGTTCAACACCAAGAAAAAAAATGCACAACTAGGAATATGAAAATTATTTTAAGATTAAGGTACCATTTGATATTGTTTCTTTAACATCCAGATAGCCAACAAAGGATATCACAAGGATGAGTATCTAAACATAATTTTAGTTTTCCTTCTGATTCCTAAATATGTATGTTTATAATTCCAACTATAAATAAAATACAGTTTTTAAAAATGCAGAAACACGGAGTGGTTGGTTACTTTTAAACATTACAATCATATATTATTCTACTACAAATAATTTATTGACCAGCTTTTTTCTATTTTGATTTCCACAAAGATATAAATTATTTTAAAACCATGTTTTAAAGGGAGCTGATTTATTTTCAGTTGAATTCCACACAACATTAATCATCCAAAATAGTTTGTCAAAATGAATCAACTTTTAAATATATTCCAAAAAGTCATAGGCATAGCTTTTCTTTACAAAGTACCTTGGCTTATAATCTACATATTTTAAAATGCTATATCAAAATTGCAATTATGAAACACTGTAATTTTAATAGAATATCCAGGTTAACTGTATATGTATTCAAAAGAAGCCCCAGATGTCCTCTGGGGAGAGAAATCATCCAAAGGATAGTGAATAATCTAATTTTTAAAAAGTATTAGGAATTATTTATTAAATCTGTAATAGCTGAAGACTGGAATAATCCAAAGCTTTATCAAATCCTAGGTTCTGTAAATAAACTATCATAAACTACAATGTAAGAAGGTTCTATTCAAGAAGAATAAGGATTATTTTTACCTATTGCTGTGTGTGATCTTCAGGAACACTGTTCTATTCATAGACGCTGTTGTAATCTGTGAGTTCTTAGTGCCACTAAAGACACAGGCACACACTGCTTCACCTTCGGAACACTCTAGAGCACCAACTATTCTGAAACAAATCTTGGATACATCCTACCTCTCCAGTGTGGCAAGTGTCTTTGAGTAACTAGACAGTTGGAGAAGGGCAGTCTTTCTTTGTAGAATGTGTTCTAGCTAATAAACAAACAAGGGATGATAACATTAGAACATTATCCATTTCCAAGCTCTAAGAAGGTATTGAACCTGGGTAATGATTGCCACTAAAACCATTAAGCAAAAAGCTAAAGGGAAGGTTTGGAGGGAGCCCTATACTAAACTCTCCAGTAGTTTTATGAATCTGTGATTGGAGGGAGGGGGAAGAGAAGGATTGGAGTGCAAAATTCCTGGGTACTGAGTGGCGGTGGAAAAAGGCATGTTCAATGTCAACCCCTCCCACATTTAAGAGTCCTTGACAGAGGCACCTAAAGAAGACTTTGGTTGAAGGCCTCTGATGAAGACCTAGGGATTAACGCATGAGGTCAAGGGATGTAAATAAATGAAAAAGCATCATAGGCCAGAGGGGCCTGAATCCTTGGTCCCAATCCCCGTCAGAGACTGGCATGCATGGGCTATGTACCACGTTTGGTGTGGAGAAGGCAGCTTTGCCCTGTGAGGCCTGCCGGGTAAAGGCTTTGTGGTGGCCATGGTCAGGCCTGAAGAGCATACCTAGGTTTTTAACCTGGAGCCAGACTCCTCACTTACTTATCCCAGCAACATGCAGGGAGTATGACCAACCACGAGCCTTACTACACAGGGATTTTCCTGGGGGTGGCCCCATAGTCATAGCTGACCACTCACATGTCCTACCTTAGTCTATGGTCCTTTCAGAGGTCAGGCTGCTGCTGTGGGACCCAAAGACCCAACATAAATCAGAGTTCTCCAGGTAAACAGACACCCTTATCAGACAAAGCATTCCAAGGGCTTTAAGGTACTTTCCCAGAGCTGGGGACAAAGGCCAGACCGTTCTATTGTACAGGGATAAAAACATGAGGTAGAGATAACATTTAATAGTGAGCTGCATTAATATATATATATTTTAGGGACATGAGATAGAAAGAAAGGATAATTAAGAGTATATAAATAGAGCCTCCTTTCTGGATTTCATCCACACTGGCCCCATGTAGTTTTATTGCTATGGTTCCATTACAGTGTTGTCTAATACATATGCTGCATCTATTTTTTTCCTATCTATAGTTCTGTCTTATAAAATTTGGGTAATATTTGACCTTACAAAAAAGGCTGGAAAGGCTGCAGAACATGATGCTTAATAAGTTGTGTTTAACTAATGATAACGGGGAATCAAAAATGTCACAAATGAAGGATATTCCACTTGTCCTTTGGATTGGAGAAAACACTGTCATGTTGATATTACAAATCTTTGTGAAAATCTATTTCTTTGAGTGGAGCTCAACATGGACTATAATCCACTGTCATGGTCTCCTGACAGGTCTTTATGAGGCCAATTAGGTGGCCTCAGGTGTCCCAAAGCCAAACAGCTCCTGTATTCTCCTCTGAGACTATGAAAGCACACAGCTGCAGGAAGACAGGTGCTGCTCTTATTAACCCCACCTTGTACAGATATGGTTTCCCATTTGTCTCATTATCTTACATTGAAAAAACGGAGAGGCAGAGAAGAAAATGAAACTTCACACAGCTTGAAGAACTGGAATTCTACTGAAGGCCTATAGCCTCTGTGCCAGGAAGACTATTGTTTTAGTATTCTTTATTATTATTATTATTATTATTATTATTATTATTATTAATTACTATTATCCTCATCATGTGTTTAATTTGAATTGGTTTCAGTTAAATAAATATACTAGTCTGGGCATGTTTTGTCCCTAGCTCTGTGTCCCCTCAAGAATGACCCAAAACTATTTCCTGAAGCGGCACTGCGGCTGCCTACCCTGAGAGTCTTAGAACCACATTCGCTCTTTGAACAAGGGGTCTCCAGGAACTCTTTTTTCATACCATGTTATCCACTTTCCCTTCAAAAAGGAAGAGAAGGCAAAATATAAGAAACAGAAACTAAAACTTGAGTTTACATCAGATAGATCAATAAAATAAAAATGATAAGTATTTTAAAGCATTTGGTAATTCTTAGAAAACAAATGTCTAAAACCATTTGCTTGAATTGCCTTGGCCCACTATCTGGCACATAATATTCAACTAAAATATGTTTCTTGGATGTAAGGGGGTCACCCAGTTAATTTGGTTGGTGTAGTTAAATGACTTCATTGGACATGGAGTCATGGGCTCAATCACCACATAGAATGGCAAATGCTCAAACCCAGAATAGCTCACACTTATAGAAACAACACAAACTCAGACAAGATAACAATGTATCCATTTTTTTTCTAATTTGATGTCAGTATTATTTTTAACTATTCAGAATGTTTTTATAACATGTTGGCTCTTTTGTTTCTACAAGAAGTCAAGTTTCCGTTGAAGGGAAGAAAAATGATTTGGGTTGAGAAACCATGATAAATGTATTCTGTTCCATCTGCATTTACCATCCCACCTGATTGGCATTAGCATTAGGTTAAAATATTTATTGCACTTATGCAAGATAAATTGCATCAATATAATTTATTATTTAAGTACAAATGGGAATAATCTGCATCAGGGAAGATAACATTGCGCCTCCTATTATTTTTGACAATGGCAGGTTTAAGGATGTGTTAAACTACTTGGTTTATAATTTATAAAATACAAAAATGTAACTGTAAATATTTTAACATCTTTAGGAGAGAAGAATTAAAAGGTGTGACAACCACCTCAAGGGAGGGGGGTTACATGCCCCAAAGACATCTCAACAGAAAAGCCTGCCAGTGAAGGCTTCCAGAGAGGACCGAATTAATCAGACTGTCTCCCCCTTGGTCCTTTCACAGTCCTACTGTGAATGAGGAAAAGTAATTTACGTCTAAACATATTCTCTGATGAATAACTCCCACCACTGAGTAACATAGCTTAGTTTTTCCACTCCAACTTCCAGGTCTAAGCTCTTAAAATGAAACAATATTTAGAACCAGAATACTTAAATATGTAAGCTTCCCATTTTCTTAGTTTCACTTGATTTATTTCACCATTGGTGAAATCTGCATTAATAATGGTGTTCTATTGTACTGTCATCATGAAGGATGCTGCCAAGATTTCCACTGACATCTTTTCTGTTACTGTTTTGACATCATCCTGGATATTGCTTTCCCATCATCTTGACATCATAGCGTAGACTTCCCAGACCCAAGGTGATATTGCTTTGCATTGTTTTAACATCACAACATCACAATCTGGTCTGTGTAGATTTGTATTGACCTCATTTTGCCATCAATTTGACATTGTAATTTGGTCTCCATGGAAACACTGAAACCATTTTGTCATTATAATTTGTCATTATAATGTGGTGTCCATGCGCTTATCAAAATTGTTTTCATATAGCAATTTGACATCACAACACAATCTCTGTAGGCTCTCCCTCAGAACGTTATGAAGATGGTAAATTGCATTCAAATGACTGCGAATAAAACTGTGATAAGCATGTGAAAAAATATCCATTGCATGTACTCAGAAGATATATTTCAACCTTAAGTATGTGCATAATTTAGGCCCCCCCACCCCTTTTAAAATCAAGACTTCCCATGGAGATAGGTGGCTTTTGTGATAAGTATTAAATGTTATGTCGTTTAAATCTCTAAACTAAAAAAAAAATCTTTAATTTTTTTTCAGAGTGTATTTTCTTCTAGTGACAATAATGCGAATGTGCAACAATCTTTGTTAATGTTCAGTTCTCTACAGAGTCACTAGCCTGAAAATCTGTCTTTGCTTAATAAACGCAAAACTCTCTTTAAACTAATCCCACAATTCTCCTTCCTAAATGTTCATGACAGCATTATATTCTGATTCACACTAACGGGGTCCGGAACAAGTCTCCCCCCAAACAGGCCTTTTTAGCATGTGAATTACTTTGAGCTAAAGTCAATTAAGTCCCCAAAGACTCAGGAACTGGTGAACAGCTGTTGATTTTATATTTGGAAGGGCTATTCAGCACCATCCTATATAATAAAAGTATAATATGCAAATTGACCCTAACAGCAGAACAACTGGGAATGACTGGTCACTATGACACACACTGACCACCAGGTGGCAGACGCTCAATGCAGGAGATGCCCCCTGTGGTCAGTGTGCTCCCACAACGGGAGCTCTGCTCAGCCACAAGCCAGGCTGATGGCTGCCAGCACAGCAGTGGTGGTGGGAGCCTCTCCTGCATCCTTAGCAGCCGCTAAGGATGTCTGACTTCAGCTTAGGCCTGCTCCCCGCTGGCAGTGGACATCCCCCGAGGGCTCTTGGGCTGCCAGAGGGCACAGGCTGGGCTGAGGGACCCCCCCCCCCCGAGTGCACAAATTTTTGTGCACTGGGCCTCCTAGTATAACATAAAGAGGCATAACTGGATAAAAAAGAAGATATTCTGACTTAAGGGAAGTGATGATTTTAATAGTGATCATCATTATCACTATCTTTATCACCATCATATTATCATCACCATCATCTATGTTTCTCTATAAATGGCACCACACAAGGATTCATACAGAAATGTTAATAAGTAGCCATTGCCTCAGAGCAAAACTGACTGGTGAAAAATGGCTCCTCTTCATCACTGCCATATCATCATCACCTTCTTCACCATGATGTAGAACAATGAGTCAGTCAGTATTCTTTAGCTCTAGCATTTCTAATTTTTTATAAATATATGCAGGCAGGATGACATAATTTTCAGCATCAACAACAGCTTCATCTATGTCTAACATTTAATGAACACTTGCTAAGTTCCAGCCACTGAGCTACTTTTCTTACATGAATGATGCCAGCCAAGTAACCATCAGAACCATTCTATGAGCTAGTGGCTAGGTACAGAAACCATGGCAGAGGGATGTTAAATAATTTCCTCAAGATCATGCATTAGGGTCAAGTTTTGACCTCAGAGCTTTTGACTCTAAAGCTAAAGCTCTTAAGCTGAGAAAGAGTCAAGTAAGGAATAAAGGTTTCTCTGTCTACCTGATTTTCACATGTGTACTTATAAAGCTGTACAGCTGCAAAATGAATTTGTTACCCAAGGTCTTAATTGATTGGTACAAAAAAGTCATTCTCGGAGCTCTTACTTGACTGTTTTATGCCAATGCAAGACTCGGGTCCTTAGGAAAAAATATGCCTATTTGCTTTTGAAGGGTTAAATATTTACATCTAGATTTCCACCACATCCCTATGGTGGTGTCTATCTCTCAGCATCTTAATTTCTTAGCCACATCTGGAAGGTGGGTAGAGAAAATAAGCCTAGATTTTCTGATTTTATAAACTACTAGGGGCCCGGTGCACAAAAATTTGTGCACTCGGGGGGGTCCCTTAGCCAAGCCTGTGCCCTCTCACAGTCTGGGACTCTTCGGGGGATGTCTACTTGCTGGCGTGCCTGGTCAGCCTGGGTGAGAGGCTGATGGCTGTTTGCAGGCTGGCCAAGCCCCTCAGTATGGACCCTCAGCCCATGGGGGTGTGGCCAGCCTGGGTGAGGGGCTGAGGGCCGTTTTTAGGCTTCCCAAAGCCCCTTCAGGGTTCAGGTCCCTACTGGGGTGCAAGGCCAGCCTGGCTGAGGGGATGAAGGCTGTTTTCAGGCTGCCCACAGTCCCTTCAGGGTTTAGGTCTCTACTGGGATGCCTGGCCAGCCTGGGTAAGGGGCTGAGGGCCGTTTTCAGGTTGCCCACAGCTCCCATTGACCCAATGTCCCAGCGAGGCTGGCTGGAATCAGGTTTCTGGGGTTTATTTATCTTCTATAATTGAAACTTTTTTGCCTTGAGCAGAGGCCCAGCCTGCCTAGGCAGGCAGTTTCAGCTCCATCGCTGATGCAACGGAAGCCTCCTGTTTGCTCTAGCTCAGTGGCTGCTGGCCACCATCTTGGCTGGGTTAATTTGCATACAGATGTTCTGATTGGCTGTTGGGCATGGCGTTGGTATCTTGGAGTGATGATTAATTTGCATACTACTCTTTTATTAGATTAGATTTCTATGTGTTCTCTGCTCTTACCTTAAAATGTAAAACGACTGATTTGTAAATTGGTTCCTCTCCAACACCAAAATTATATATTAACAAAAATATTTATATACATGAAGGGGGCATTTATTGATTAATGAGTTTAATTTTGGAATGGATAATGAATGCAATTTGCTTTACTATGACTTTACTTATGAAAATTATCAAAAGCACCAAAATGTAAGAGCAAGAACTTCAAGATCCTCTAACTTCTGAACAGTTCCTAACCGAGAGGGCTCCACAGAGAGATGGGATTTCATCACTGTCAAGGAGAGCTTTCACAACTACCAGAGGAACAAAGGCAACCGCATGTTAAAGGGCATTGGCTGATCTTCAGATTACTCTATCCAATATCTAATTTCATTATAAGTAAGATTTAAATATCCCATATTTTCCATTGTCTCTCTGCCATATGAGCTTTTATTCACAGTCTTATACATAAAAATGAGGCCAACAGAAACCATTCCCAAGAATTAAATATATTAATACATTATTGTGATTCTAATTTATTTAAATGTATGCACAGGGTTATATGTTTTAACAGTTAGCATCTATACAACTACTTCATTTTCTTAGAATCTATATGCATATTGCCAAAATGTACACACTCACAGGACATGTAGCATTTAAAAAATGATTTGGACTAAAAAACACCCATATTTCTGGTTTTAAATGATATATGCTATTAATCCCACCAACATCAGCTCATGCTTGCATTTTCCTGTGTGAGGTGAAAATGAGACTTTACCACATTAAGTTTCATCTGTAACATTCCCAGTCACAGCGATATTCTATTAAGATTTCCCTGTTGCTTTATCTTGACTCTGCTCCATCTGCTATTTTCAAAGCCAGGGGTGGTCAGGTTTGCTTCTATTTCAAGGTCATTTATACAGAAGCTAAATGAGATTGGCCCTAGTATAGAACTCAGGGGAACTATATATGTTACCTTTCTTTTTCTATAATCTTCCTTTCATGATTGTGAGTTGGAGTGTGTGTGTGTGTGTGTGTGTGTGTGTGTGTGACCATCACTTCTGAACTTCATTCTCAAATACAATTTGCTCAATATATTGATACAATACTTTATGAACATGAAGATAGAACTATTTCAGAAAATACATTATTTTATTCACTCTATAGGAACTAATTTATAAATATATTACAGTAGCTTTTAAAATAAAATTTGAAAAGAATATATTTAAAATCACAAGAATAAAAACTAGCAATAAAACTGTGACTATATGAATATCTTTACATCTTGTTTCAAGTTTGAAATAATTATCCAAAAATTTTAATTTATGGACTTTTTATAGACTTAAGCCCTTACTTTTAGAGTTTTATATGCCTATGATTTACTAAGTTTTTAACTGAATATTTTACTTATCTGTCAGGAATATTTTAATTATATGCATTTTTAAATAAAAGTAATGCTGTTTTGTAATGTCTCAGATTTATGTTAAGGACTTAAGAAATTATTATCACTTTTATCCTTAAACACTATGCCCTGAGATTAATCATTTCAAATGTTATACTTTAGTAGCTGGATTATGAATCAGGGACGTCAGTTGTTATATGCTTTTCTTAAGTGAAAATATGTAATAGAAAGCCTTTTTATGGTAGAAAATTATAATTTTACTTATTACTAACTTCTGAAATCTCTACCTGCAGCCATAAATGATTCTGGAAATTTAGTTTTTACCACATTTATTTATTGGGGTATTGCTATTTATAAGGGAGATCATAGATTTTTTTCTATCATGTTTAAGTATGGAATCAAATGTGAAATATGTTTCCTTCACAATATTGCCTCTTCAGACTCATACATTTGAAACATTCACTCACTTATTCCTGTAAAAGACCATATAGACAGGCCCTGAGACCACACAGAGAAGGAAAAGGGCCCACATGAACTTAGCCTTGGAGCTGCTTTTGCTATGACACAAGACACATGTGGGAAGCCATGTTGTACGTTAGACTCCCAGAGAGTTCAGTCACCACTGACACCACCAAGTGAGCCAAATCGGTGCCACATGGAACAGAGTGCCATCCTCACCTAGCCTTATCCAGGTCCTGGGTGTACAGACTGTAAGCAGATCAAAATGGTTGATGTTGTTTAAAGCCACTAAATTTTGGGTTGATTTCTTAGGCAGCAATAGCTAACTGGAAAACTACCTTTGATAATATTAAAATATTGGTTATATTCAGTTCATTAAGGAAAACATGTTCTTTGATACCCTGGGAAAGAAACAAACTAAAATGAAGGAGAAAGAGAAGGAGGAAGTATTACTTCCTCCCAATAAAATAAAATAAAAAGGTAAAAGTACAACGTTTAAAATTCTGAGGGCTGGATAGAGGTAGGCAAGGGGGGTGTTGGGGTACATCTATAGTAGTGACAACAATAAATAATGAAAATAATAGATAATAAAATAAAAAATCTGAAATACTTAACATATGGTTCTGCTTAACCGACAGAAGTGTGGCATTGTGCAGAGTAGATCTTAAGAAAGTCCTCCCTTTTGGAGCAAGCAAATAAGCACTATCGTGTTGGCCACTTAGATAAATTGTTGCTGGCCCCCTAGTCCAACAGAGAGGTGTGGAAGCACTAAGGACTAACATTCCAGAGCGCAGAGTATAGAGAAACCCTCAAAGTAAACTAAGGGGCTACAACTGTCCCTTGAGAATTGTGCCTGTTCTGGATATAAGCTACACAGAGATTAAGATCATGTGTTAGATCTAGATGGAGGTCTATAAAGACCAGGGAAAGGAAACGGCAAGTTGGAATTGCAGTGTTCTTGGTAGAAGGGGAATAGGATTGATGAAGGGACTTCTCACCACCCCAGGCCAAGCAAAAGAGGATTTCAAATGACTGACTCATAGAAAACAAAGTTGTCTACATTAAGGACTGTTGTCTTGCTCAGCATCTGGGTATTTGCTGACAGTTTAATCATGACATTCACTCTTGGGATGACTTTTGAATAGTGACAAGTGCAGTGAGGAGAAAAAAAATAACTTTCATGTTTGTACACAATCACTGTGGACATAAAGGATCCCAGGATCCCAGGCAAGCGGTGTGTGGGATGGGTTTTGAAAAAATTAAACTGTACTCAACAAATACCCTGTAGTACAACAACCTGTATAACTGGAAGATGCAAGATCAACTCTAAATCTAACATACAGCCAGAGGATAATGAAAATAAACAAGGAAGAAAACTGATTGAATATTTCTTGTCAAAACAAGACCGAAACAAAGGTGAATTGTTACATAGCACAAGGTAGGCAGAAATGAACCATATGTTCAACCCCAAGAATAAGATAAAATGACACTTAAAGTATTTTTAAATGGCACATTATGCATTGGCTTTGAATATATTATTCCAAAATTCTAATAATAGAGCATAATCCATTTCATTTGGACTTCAGTTAAATGTGTTTTTGATGTAATAATACATTAACATAATAATCTAATATTTTAAATTATGACTTCAGGTCATGACTAATTAATCTATGGAATTTTATTAGATTCTTTTAATCCCTAGAAATAGTTGGTAAAAAGAAAAATGATGTTTTAATGACTATTTTAAAGTAGTTTAGTCTTTAAAAAGAAATCTGGCTCTAAAAGTTCAAAATTACAATTAAAGCATGATTTAACGTTTAACTTCTTTAATTTATTTGAACTGAGAATTCATAGGGACAGCTAAAAAAGTGGGTGCAAAGAGATTTATTTATAAAGTATCACAATTTTTATATTAATAATTGTTCTATATTTTGGGAGTCATAAAAAGGTAAAGGATTTTTTAATTTTTCTGGATAATAGAATGTTGACATCACTACCTAGAAATATTTTTAATATTCCCTACACCTAATAAATATTGACAATATTAAGCCATACAAATTAAGAACAAGGATTTTTCTAGAACCAGGTCATTTGATGCAAAATGAATATATTTGAAGGTCAAGTATATACGTACAGCTTTCCAAAATGCACAATTGCAATGAGTAGACCTAAAAATAGTGTATTTTCCCTAGAGATTAAGAACTTACACCACAAACCAACTGTGCTCACAGATACCTGATGTTAGATCATGTAGCTGATCCCTTCGTAGAAATGAGCCGAAAATTACAAGGGAGGGCAACTTGTGACTTTCCAAAATGATGCCAAAATCTTGGTGGAATTTATTCACATAAATTTAGTCACAGGAATTTATTCTGTCATAAATCAAGCCATAATTCAAGACATTTTCCAGCTTTTCTATAGCTTAGATTTTTGTACTAACAGCCTTTATCGATTAGCATTCTATGAAGTCAAGATAGATTTTTAAAACTATTTTGAATTCATACCCATTGGTGTGCCAGCTCAGACATCAACAAACTGAGGTTAGGAGCAAAACTCAGCCTGCCACCTACCTGTCTATGTCTTGTGACCTAAGAATGGTGGTTGAGGAAACTCCAAAGAAGAATTAGATGTTGTGCCACATGAAAACTGGATTGATACCCAATTTCAGTGTCTGTCTCTACAGTTTGATTGCAACACAGTTAAATCAGAATTGTGAAGTGTCTGAGAATGAGCCCAAGTTACTAATTACATGTTAAATATTTGGGGTCTATTGAGTTAAATACAATTGGTTATGAAAATTCTTTTTACCTCTGTATTTTAATAGAGTTGTTAGAAAATTTGAAATTACATATGCATCTCACATTATATTTCCATTAGACAGCCTTCTTTGGTAATTGGTCTCACTAATGATCTACCAAAGAGATCTGAATAAGAGTTTGATGCCTCTTTTAATAGAATTATCTAATCAACACAACAGAATAATTTTCATATCCTCTAAGAGGCTGTAGTTACTTAAACCACCAATATCAGAGAGTATGACAAAATGATAGATGATGATATCAGGAATATGAGGCCAATCTGAAACCCCCACTGCCCTATTTCTCCAATTTCTTTTTCCTTAAGAATTGACAACATTACAAGATTCAATGGTTTTGGAAAAGATGAGTGGACAGCTTTCAGAGAGCTCACATCTAGCAATTATCTGAAATATTCATTACATTATTATTATTTTTTAATTGCAGAATACTTTCTTCACAGAAAATTTCACTTGAAAATTCAAATCTTTCTAGAAATAGAATTACTTTGATTAAACCTGGGTTGTGTGCCCTGAGTTCCTGTTTACTCTGCTTTCCTGCATCCATCTCAGCCTTACAGTAGCTGGGGAGAACCAAGCAGTTTGACTTGAAGATAAGAATGTGAAGACACAATTAAGCCCAAGTGTGAATGTGCTGAAATCTTTCCATCAGTGTTCCATTGTCATAAAATCAATGCTATTTTTTAACTTAAAATATAAAATTCAGTACTGAATTTTGGAGAATAGTTCTCAAATTATCTAATTATATGAACTTAAAAATAAGTATAGATGATTTATGGTTATGTCCTAACCTTTCAAAAAGACACCTAATTTTTATCAACTTAAACCATATGAAATTGCAACTATGGAAATTTTAATTTCACATGTTTCAACATGAAAGATTAAAAAGATACCAATGCCCTGGCCAGGATAGCTCAGTTGACCGAATGTCCTCCTGTGCACTGAGAGGTCTCTGGTTCAATTCCCAGGCAGGGCATGTGCCGAGGTTGTGGTTCGACCCCCAGTACGGGGCCTGCAGGATGTTTCTCTACTTCTCCCTTCCTCTCTCTCAAATTAATAAAAACCTATTTTTAAAAAAGATGTTGATGACAGGTGCCATGGTAACTTGGGTTGAATTTCTACAATCAGTAACCCTTACACACTGTAAGGTTAAACCAACATCAGACATATCAGAAGTATTTTTTTTTTAAATAGTATATGAGAAGAAAGTTGGACTTGAATTATTTGAGAAAAATCCTTCAGTTATGCAGAAGAGAGGATCAAATTGGCTAGTTGATTATTTGAGGAGTTGCTAAGGGATTAAGATTTTTATTGTAGAACAATTGGCCACAGCCAGATCACACAGCCAAAGGAGTTAGCAACCGAGCAAAAGGGATTTAATATGATGACTTATTGGGCTTCCAGGTAATATGTGTTCTTTGGGAGAATTAAGCAGATGACTGATAGAATTTATTGATAAATATTTTGAAAATTACTGATGGCAGCAAAATGCCATCCACTCCTTGATCTAAGGATATTCGAGCTTGAGTTTGGTTAGTTTCTCCTTTTCTTTTTTATCTTTATTATTGAAAGTATTACAGATGTCCCTCTTTTTCCCCCATGGACCAAACTCCTGCCCCTTCCCCAGGCCTCCCCTGGACTTTTGTCTGTGTCCACGGGTTCTTTATTCCATGTACACCAAGGCTCCTCGGAATCTCGGATTCTAAATGCTCACAATTTCATGACAAATGTCTAGATGTTTCTGTCCACTATTTCTTAGCTTCTTCCTTTAAAACTTTTAGATTGGCTTGGTGAAATTGTGCAGTTTTATCTCCCTATTCCATTAAATAATTTTGAATAAAAATGGACAAACCACAATTTGGAGGAAAATAATCTTTTGCTATAATCATAAATGGAACAAAACTAAACCACTTTAAGGCTGATGGTATTCAATGTTATGTCCTGTCAGAAATCCAACAAAGTATTTTTTTTTAATTTTTAGAAAGCCTTTTGAAGAATTGAATCTGACCTACTTCTGATCAACTTTTTAGCATGTTGAAATTCATAATTACGATCTTCTATAATTGGGGATTAGCTTGTTATGAACAATTCTGGGAATGTAAGAAATTAAAAATATTATAGTGTCCTTGATCTCACAAGTAAAATGACATATCTTAATGTATAGAATATATATATATATATATATATATATATATATATATATATATATATATATATTTAAAGTCTCTTTGGTCATTAAATTTAACCAGGAGAATTTATGAAGTTTAAAAAAATCTGTAACTACATACCTGATAGATAATGGCATGAACTTTACATTCTAAGTCAATCAACTTTCTGAGGTTTATGAACATTTCCTTATTACTTTCAAGAGATAATATTAGTTGTGTGTTGCTTATTAGATTATGAGCAATTTATGAATCTTAGCCATTTTACTTTGAAAATTAAATAAACCAATTATCTCTGGTGAGTTGACTTTCACTTTACTAGTCCTGAATATAGATGAGATGATGTTATTTTAACACTATATTTTAGATACCAGTTTGTATGCTATCTTTTCCTTAAGATACCCCCTAATTCCCCTTACAGATAAATTATTTCTACTTAATTCTACAAATCCTTGTTATTTAAGATATTTCTATGTGGCACTTTGCTAAGAACCAAGGACATATATATATATGGAACTCATGAGCCTCTGCCTTCACATTGGAAAGTTCTTACATTTCCTTTTAGCACTCAAATTAATCTCTGTGTTTCCCACTCATTTCTAATGAAAGGCTCTTGTTTTATTCATCTCTTTTTCCCCAGCACCCAGGTGAATGCCCAACTCATAGATATATTTGATGAATGGAATTGTTGAAATGAGTATATCCCTTTTCATAAAAATTTCATGTCTTTTGCCTATTAAAGAGGATCACTTTCTATTTTTCATAACCAGAATGGTTTCATAACATGAGAGATTCAATGTTATAAGAGGAGGAAAGAATGACACAGAGGAAAAGCAGGGGACCTCCCTGCTGAGTTGTAAATTCCATTGTACTGTAAACCATGGCTGCCTCCTCACCCAGGCACAGAATCTGACTCAGAGTGGATGCTAACAGTGTTTTTATTGGTCAATTGATTGAGAAGTCTCCTCTTGTACCCCCTCCCCCAGCCATAATCCAGTATGAGAGGGGGGAGTAAGTGGTGTTATCTGCTTGGAGGGACAATGCTGAGATTTCTGGGGTGTGAAGGTGCTCAATAATTTCTGACTTCCTTTGTTCTCATGATACCTAGCTTTCCAAGGGACCAGGAGGAGAATGAAGGGAGTGGGTATTTTTTCCCCATTGGGTATTGGGTTCTTACAATATCTTGAGAAAAATAACTTTCTAAGATTCGCACGGGCGAATGAGTGATTTTTGTGTAAAGTTATATCCCTCTGCTTCAAATGTCCCATTTCCCTTAAACCAGTCCTGGAAAATGTGCACCTGGGGATCCAGCAGAGCTAGAAGCCAAACCTATGTCCATTGTTTCTGTTCCAGGGTGGAGTTAAGTCAGCATAGCATCAGGCAAGTCACAGTCCATTAGTCTATTGCATGTGGCATGAGGGGGTTTAAGCAGGGCTGGCACGATCTGATTTAGAATTGACCAGGATTCTTTGCATGATCTGGTGCAAATGGAATGGAAGAGAGGAAGGAAGGAAGGAAGGAAGAAGGTGAGTGCAGATCATGAGAGCCCCACAAGCCAGGAGTCAGGCATGAGCAACAAAACAAGAGAAGGGGGCTCCCTTCTTTAGGAGTTTATGTATCTCAGACTGTGCCCTCGCAGTGGCCATGCCTATTCTGGCCAATGACCTGTCCCAGGTGCGACTGACAGGGAATCACCTTTCCTATGTCATCAGACCTTACTGGGCATGCGTCTATTCTTTATTTGTTCAGTTCCTTCCCTCATGATCTGTGGGGAACAGACCTGGACAGTGTTAAACTGCCACTTCCTGGCAAAGCTGTACAAATGGTATGCCTATATGATTTGACCTTCCCTTTGCTCCTTTTCTGTTAATTAATAACTGAGTTAATTACAATGGTATCATTAGAAGCTGGGAGTTGGAAAGCCATGCAGAAGCTAAAGGTTATTGTTAAAAGTTTTTTATTTTATTTGAACTGTGGCACTAGAGGGTTTAAAGCAGAATTGATATGATCTGATGTAGATTCGAATAGGATTCTTTGCACGATATGATGCAAATGAAAAAAGGCAAAGAAGGAAGAAGGAATACCAGGTAGGTGGCTCCTGAAATAATACTTAGGAGAGAGGATTAATGTCTCAGACCACAATGGGAGCAAAGCCAAAAGAATCTGATGAGTGACTGAGTATAGAATGAAAGAAAGAGATGTGCTAGGGATGACAGACAAGGGAAGAATGACAATGAAAATGACGAAGCAAGTGGAAACATGGAAGTATCATTCACTGAGATGGAAAAGGTTGTGGATCAATTTCTCTAATTTCCTGATAAATATATTTATGCCATAAACTTCCCTTTAAATACTGCTCTGCCTTATATTTCACAATTTTGACATATACCGCTTAAAGATCAGTTATAAATATTTCATATTTTTCCCTATGATTTCCTTTTTAATAGAATAGTTACTTAGTAGTGTGTAATCTAATTTCCAGACAGTTTTTTTCTTTCTTGTTTCAAATTTCTTTTAGTTATTAGTTTCCAGTTTTACTGAGTTCTGGTAAGAAAAACAACAGTGTTGGTCTTTTGATAAGTATTAAGAATTATATTTGCCCTAGTATTTGATAAAATTTTGTGAATGCTTGAAAGGATATGTGTTCTTGGTATTCAGGATGTAGAGTTTTATAAGCGCGCTATTCAGATGCTTCTCAATCTGTACTCTGTTGGCTTCATCTGTCAAATTCTGTAAGGGATATGTTGAACTCTTCAGCAAGCATTGCTGTGTTACCTGTTTATCCCTGCAATTCAGTCAGCTGCATTCAAGAGACTCAGAGGCATTAACAAACTCATTCTTCTACATTGTTCACAATTTTGAGTCCCTTGAAGGCAAAGACTGTTAGTTACTAAAACATTTGAAATAAGAAATATGAGGCTGCATGAAGACCCTTTATGAACATGCTGAACATTAATGAACATGTGACTATTAGTAAGCTGACCAGACGTCCCGCTTTTGGCGGGACAGTCCCGATTTTTAACAATTTGTCCTGCATCCTGCAGCGTTTTTTAAAAGTCCCAATTTTTGGAAAGAATGCACGACAAGCTAGGGAATGGCGGGAGAACGGGAAGGGAAGATACGGGAAGGAAAGATACGGTTTTCGGCGGCCAAGTGGTCAATGGTGTCCCGCTTTACCAATGTTAAATTCTGGTCACCTTATTTAATGTGAAATTAATTTTTGAATATTGTTCCATAATATTTATATACTTAACCTTGTATACCTCAACACTTTCCCTAGCATCTTTCAATTGTATAAAATATGACTGTACATCCCTGGGGGTTGGTTGGGTGGAGCACTGTCTCATACACTGGAAGGTCTTGGGTTCAATTCCTGGTCAGGGCACATAGCTAGGTTATAGTTGTTAGGTCATGTAGAAGAAGCAACCAAATGATGTGTTTTTCTCGCATCAATGTCTCTCTCTCTCTCTCTCTCTCTCTCTCTCTCTCTCTCTCTCTCTTTCCCTCATTCTCTAAAAAAAATCAATTAAAAAAATATGTCTGTATAGGCAATGTGTGGTCAAGATGCTTTAATATGTAGATAAATTTTCATGTTCTGACAAGGTACATTTGATGATCTTATGTGATTGTAATTTTCATAACTGCTTAAGTTAGAATCATATAATAACAAGACAGATGTTTCGATGAATGTTCCAGAATCTACATAGGCATTTAGCTGATTCTTCCAATCCTACTACTAAAAATTTTTTGAATACTTGGTGTTAATTACCTTCTATCTAATTAAATTACATCACTTCACAGGTACATTTTCTTAATGATCCAAAACAGAGCATGGGATTGATCCTCAAATATTTATGGAGCATCTACTCTGTATAGTGATAAACTGTCCTCATGCATTCTACAACCTAGGAGGAGCAGAAAGAATGCCCCTATTAAGACGTTAATATAAATTATATAATGGCAATTAATGATAACTGCTATAAAGAAAATATATTTTGGAATTAATAACATTAAAGAGTGATGAGGAGTGGGATTAATTTCATTAGAGTGACCTATATGAGATGATATCTGACCTGAGACCATAATGATAAGAAATAGGTTATACCAATAATTGGTGGATATTCTCATAATTATTTACTAAAAATATTAAAACGTGACCCACTGGATTGTTACTATTTCAAAAAATCAATATTGCAAACAAAGGCTACATGTTTAATACCATTGAGTGCACACACAAAAAACGAACAAGTAAATGAATAAATGGTGTAGATTTTTTTTTACCACAGAGGCATTAGAGATTCCCATAACACTTTATAATTATATTTTATCGTGGAAATAGGTGAGCATTTGGGAGAATACAACCAGAATTCAAATGCATATACTCTACTTTATGTTCTTGAAAATTTAGTAATTTTATTGGTACAAGTCCTAAATAATGGTCCCATTATTAATTACCTGTGCACAGGCCTGTCTTGTAGATATTTATCAAAAGAGCTATTTAATCAGAGATGAGGAGAATAAAGAAAATGTTAATACATTTATTGAAAAAGTTTGATAAATCAAATTCTTTAAAAAGCTCACCGTCTTTTCTCAAAAACCCATAGCGCATGTGCTAAGACTCATTAATATACTATTTGGACTTGACTATTCTTACACTTATCTCAACCCCTTTTTTTTATTTATAACCTACTCCCAATATCAAATATTAATTTAAATACAGTATAACCATGGTGAATTATGTTTGTCAATCTATGGGAACAAAAATAAACAGTCCATGTGAAACTTTTAAAATTTCATAACTATAGCTATTTGAATCTGGAACTGAATTCCTCAGAGAAGTTGGAGGAATTAATTAGGCTTTACTTACATTTCAGCTCTAACTTACATTTCACAAACTGATCAAATATGTGCTTTTTTCCAAAAACTCATGTCATTAAAACTTTACCTTATTCTATTTTAACAAAGTTTCTGGCCTCCATCCCTTGAGAACTTGTAGAAATTATCTATTCAGCTGACACAATCAGCATTTAAGGAAAGCAACACATTGCAGTCAGCATGTCAGAAGGTGCCTGTCTTTACGCCTTTGTATGGAGAGTGTGTACCCTTTAAGAATGTTACTTCCAGGATAGATAATGGCAAAATGGAAATACAGCATCTGGGACCAGAAATAATAGATAATGAGAGATAAGGTAACAAGAATGCAGTCTTTATTCTACTGCAACCTGCTTTTTCAAAATATCTGTTGTGGAACCCATGTCTTGAAATAGCATTATGATCACAAGTTATCAATGGTCAATTGAAAAATTCACTGGAAAATATTCCCCTTTTATATCCAAAATATATAGCCTATCACGAAGATTTTGAAAATTTATAGTCAAGAAATGTATTTTTCTTTGTTTAGTTAAGCAACTCCCAAAGTTATTTAAGACTAGAGTATTTTTCCCTCCATCCACCCACTCAACTGTTCTCCTAGTGACAAGACTTTGCAAGACACCAAACTAGAAAAGTCTATGCTGATTTTTTTTTTTGAACTTTCTTAGCCTGTCCCAGGACCTGGATTGGATGCACACACTTTGGAAGGAAATCAGTATTCACAATGGGCAAGTCTTAACAAAAAGAAAAAGGGGGAGACAGCAAGATGGCAGCATAAGGTAAATACCGTAAATGCAGCCGTGAACAACTATTTAAGAATAACCACAAAAAGAACACACGGACACTACTCACACCCACAGGAAGGCTGGTTGAGTGAAAATTCTACAACTAGAAAGAGTCTGAGACTCAGAGGAGCGGCGGAAGCAAAGTACAGAGGTATGGAGGAGTGCACACACGGGGCTCGGGGAGAGGGCTGGCACCAGAGGACGCAGTTCTTTTTCAAACCAGAAAGAGCCACAAGCTCCTGGCCGCTCTGAACTCTAGTTCCAGGCGAGTTTCTGAGGACCCAGACGCACATCCGGAGAAGGGGGACCGACTGGCACTTTGAGGAAATCCAAAGCAGGTTCCTCTCAGCGTTGCTTGCGGCAATTACCGCAGGACACAGAGACCCAGTGTCTCTTAGTGCAGGGCTGAGAAGTAGCTATTTGCTCCGCCCTGCAAACTCCCTGAGGCCCTGCCCCCCCAAGCTGCATCAGAGTCTTTTGCATATAAAAGGCTGAGCAGCCTAAGACAAAGGCTAAATCAACACCTCCTTAAAGATACAAGAGCCAGCCTCACCCAGTGGCCAGAGTGGGACCATCCTAAATAAAACTCAGATCCACAAGGAACACACTTGGTGCAGACTCAGTGAGCACAAAAGCCCCACTGAAACAACTCTTGCCCCATAAGGGTGTCTCCAGCACAGAAGTTCTCCCACTGTAGACATAGCTGACTCTCATAACCAAGTGGCTTACAGGTTAATTCCTCTCAGTGATCACCTACCTCAGAAAAGGAAGCAGCCAAAATGTGGAGACAAAGAAACAGGTCACAAATGACAGAAATGGAGGAAAGAAAATGACAGGATATAGAGTACAAAACCACGGTTATTAGGTTTTTCAAGAATTTTCTAGAGACTGCCAATAAATTTAGTGAGACCCTCGAGCATATGAAAAAGAACCAGCTAGAAATTAAGCATA
>PVJC01003779.1:0-67968 GCA_004026665.1 Murina feae | reverse complement strand
GCCTGCACTTACCAGCCTTCCCACCCCCCAGTGCACGAACCCTGAAGGGGCTGTGGGCAGCCTGAAAATGGCTCTCAGCCCCTCACCCAGGCTGGCCAGGCATGCCAGCAGGTGGACATCCCCCCCGAGGTTTCCCAGACTGCAAGAGGGCACAGGCCAGGCTGAGGGACCCCCACCCCCTGAGTGCACAAATTTTTGTGCACCGGGCCCCTAGTCTATAATAATAAAAGCATAATATGCTAATTAGACTGCACAGCCAAATGACCTTTCTTCTGGATGTCTTTTTGGATGTCCTTCCAGATGACTTTCTGGATAAAGCTGTGACTGCGAGGGCAGAGCCCCTTGCACGAATTTCATGCATCGGGCCTCTAGTCTTAGATAAGCTTCATTGGTTTACCGTCCACATTCCTGGTACAATCTACCTAGAATTTATTATTTTTAAATTTAGTGAAATAGATATCAATTTTTCTTATTTTCACATGACTATTTGATTAATTTAGTCCACACTGAAAATATTGTCCTTTCCTTCACTGCTCTGATGAACCAAATTTCATAAATCATGTGTACAAATATATGTGGATTTCTTTTAGAACTATTCCATCCATTTCTCTGGCCCATTTGTCTGTCTTTACTCCAATACCACTATGTCTTGATTACTCTACCTTCATAATGGATCTTGACATCTGATAGAATAATATTGTCTATGCTTAGTCCTTGTTATTTCTTTCTTAGAAATAAAAAATATTTTAAATTACAGTTGACATTAAATATTATATTAATTTCAGGTATACAGTACAGTGGTTATACATTTATACAACTTATGAGGTGATCCCCTCAATAAGTCTAGTACCTACTTGATACCATAGTAGTTATTCTGTTTGAAGCTTGTCCATTTCTGAGGAAAATGTCTATTAAAATTGTGCTGAATCTCAGTGAGTCTATAAGTCAATTAATTATTTATATGTTTTCTTTGTTCTTGGTATGCCTCGATATCTGGAATATTAAGACACAAGGAACAAAGTTGGAAGTGCTTACTCATTGAGACACAATTCAGAAAAATTAATGTAAAAATCCTAGCTCTTCAAAATGCACTAATATATATCCTCTGTGGGTTGAAGGATGCTAAACTCTTAGCCACAAAACATAGCTACCATTTATTAGATATATAAGATATACCAGGTACTGTGTCAGATGTTCCACTTGTTTTATTTCTAATTTCTATGAAAACCATACGTTGAACTATCCCATTTTCCAAATGAAGAAACTATGTTCTGAGAGGTTAAATAACCTACCCAATGTTTGCCCACATAGTAAATGATGAGGCCGGATGTTAAACCCTGTGTGCCTTTTGCTCACAGTCATATTCCCAGTGCCTTGGACAGGCAAGACTCAAAAGTTTAAGTCACTAAATACATGGTGATTGAATGAATACTTCTGTCTTTCTCTCTATTTCCTTGTAATGACTCACACTTCATTGATCAAATTATAAAACTTTCAAAATGAAAAGAGTTTTTAAAACTATCAAGTTTAAACTTTATACTATCTAGCATCTTATTTAGATGAAAAAGTGGTAAGAAATCTAATTAATCAAAGAAAGAATGCCAGAATGCCCAAATTGTGAAGAATGTATCATAGAAATGTACACCTGAAACCTATATAATCTTATTAACCAATGTCACTCCTTGAAACCTAATAAATTTAAATGTTGAAGAAAGTTGTGTATTGCCAAGGATGTCTTAAAATTTTATTTTATTTTTTTGCTGAATTGACAAAGTAAGGGCATAAACACTATCCTGTATGTCAAGATTACATTGATATTTAATTGTTTCCACCATTATTTCCTTCTTTAATTTGGAGCTAGGAAAGAAAAGACACACTAAAATTATCTACCAATTTAGTAAAACTGACCTAAATTAACAGAGAATAAATTTGAACCCGACAGCCTTTTAGATCTATGAGAACAACCCCAGGCCAGTTGCCATTCTGTTGTTTTTTTCTAATGCTTTCTTTATCTATCTATCTATATTTATTTATTTTAATGCCTCTTTTTAAGGTTTTCAGTGCTTCAGGGTCTCATTTTAACCTACATGAAAAGAAGCTTTATAAAGCTATTCAGAGTATTGGCAGTATCATTGTAAAAAGTCAACCAAGTTCTTACAGATTAGACCTGGTAATTTCAGCCTTTACCATAATTGGCACACGTTGCACCAATTGATACATGAATTCAAAATAAAAATAGAATTAATTTTGCTGAAGGTTATGAGTCATCATTATGCTATAAAACATTGTTACACTTTCAGGAAAAACTGTAGAATGATAAAATATGATAAATGACAAACTATATTTTGTGATTTTTTATTTTCTTTTCATCTTATAAACACATCATATTTTCCCTAGAAATACCACAGATGGCTGGTACCTGTATGCTGATAGCTCAAATGGAAAATTTGGTGACATGGCTGACATCCTCACTCCTGTTATTTCACTCACGGGTCCAAAATGTACCCTGGCGTTCTGGACTTATATGAATGGCGCCACCGTTGGCTCTTTGCAGGTATTGCTTACATTACAGCATTTTTAAATTTTGGTATATAAAAATTCATCATGTATAATTTATTGTTATTAAAATGTAGTCTACTAATAGATGAAAATGGACAGTTATCAACACTTCAACATAGTATGATTGGAAAAATACCTTAGCAGAATAGGACCTGCATGGCTAGTAGGATATATATTTTTTTACTGTTGAATTTATGATTATGGTCTTTATTCTGAGTTTACAGCTTCTGTGTAATAAAGTTTTATACTTGAAATATTTCATTTAGATTTCAGTAACAGTGTTCAGAGAATAGTGCAAACGACTACACACTTTAGTAAAAATTGAATGTGCATCCTTCATGTTGTTATTTATAGTAGTGGTGCTCATTCTCCAGGAGTCTTTTCATATTGTTTCTTTGTAAAAAAGATTACATTGTTTCAAACTCACAGAAGGTTGCCAAAATCTCACAGACAATATACCCTTGCTCAGAGATCTTATTTTTTGTCCGTTATCCCAGGAGCATCTTTTATAGGAAAAAAAATTAGTTCAATACAGAATCAGATATCACACCTACTTGTTATTTCTTCTTAGTTTCTTTTAAACTGGAATAATTACTCAATTTTCCTGAGAGTTTTATGAGACTGATATTCTAAAAATTGCAATTCAATTATTTTGTAATGTTCTTCAATTTTGATTTGTTGAATGTTAAGCTCCCCCCCCCTTTTAACATCACTAATATTGCATCCCATTGATTAGTACATGATGTCAGTCAGTCTCAGTAATTCGGTTTCCTTTGTTATCAATAAATATTTTGTGAAGAACTATTTTGAGAGTACGTAAAATCCTGACCTGGATTCAATTGTGCCCACTAGTTTTTGCACCCTTTAGTATTTTTAATGGAATTAATTTTACTGTGATGATTACCTTAATGTGATTTTCCAACTCCATTATTTTGTCTATATCTATAAGTTGGTATTCTTTTGGAAGTACAAAAAAAAACCTCAAAATGTTTTCTCTCCTTTTTTAAATTCATTTATTGAACTATATCAGTGTGGATTCCTGGATTCCTATTGTATTCAATTTCTTATCTGTTGCTTATTTGTTGGTTTTTAAATTGTCACAGATTTGGTCATAGAAGTCCTTTTAAGCTGACTTGTATGTTTCCTTGACAAGCTCCTCCGTCTTTGACTATTTCCTTTCATTATGGACAAAAAGAAGTTCTGGATTCATCTGAGTTTTACACTATTCCATCATTGGAGTTAACTATTTCTCCATGGGCCTGGGTTTTTTTCAAAAGACTAAGTTGTACAGGCTAACCAGAGAGAGGTTCTAGAATCTGAATGCACATCCTTGGAGCCTGTCCTACCATATTAGAAATGCCTTATGTAATATATAGCTTTTATGGAATATGTATAAATACATAATTTACATAGAAGCCAACTCATGTTTTTGAGGCATCTATATTTTTACTCAATTCTATAGCTTATATAAAATTTTCCAGAAAGCCAAGTCTGAAAAAATAAATTCCAACATTTCAGAACTGTTTACCATGAGCCGTTTTAGATCAGAGATATATATCTAAAGGCACCCATAGATAAAGACTTTCCCTGTGTTGAATACCATTAATTTATTTACAAAGAAGTCTATGTTGAGCACATTTACAAGGAGATTGCACTTGGGTTATCCGCTTTCTTTTTCTCAATAGAGATAAATATAATGCAGACCAGCTATTTAACTACTTCTTTCCCAGTAACTTCATTGTAATTTTAATATTAGGTGTTTCTCCCTTCCCCAATTTTATTACTGTCTTATTCTAGGTTTCCCCGGCCATATTAAACACTTATTTTTCCAAATAAAATTTTAGATAAACATATTATTTCACAACTGCTATTTTTATTGGAAACACTTTTAAGTTTATAGATGAATTTAGAAGAATTGTCTTCTTTATTATAGATGAAACTTCTTATCAAAACCCATTTAAAAGTAAATTTATTTGTATATCAGTATATGTATGTGTGCATATTTAACAATCTGAAAGTATTCTAATAGTCTTGTGGATTAAGGTTGAAATTTATCATTTGTCTTACTGATTTTTAAAAAAATATCTTTAGGCAAAACAATATGATTTATCACAAGTTTATCACTAGAAAAATGAGAATTATTTATCTATTATATTTTATAGTTGAAATTACCTAAAATATGCTTTTATTTTTTTAGATAAGATTTTGTATTAGTATATGCATAACTATCAAATAGTTAAAATAGTAATACATCTGATCCCTATTTTTGTGCATGGCTGAATAACACTAAATGTTGCATTACTATGTTCATGAATACATTTTCCTTAGTGATTTGTATATAGAACAATATTCATACAACTCTACTCCCAATACATTCTTTCTAATATCCACAAAAGTGATTTTTGCTTTTTTAAGAAATTATGTTTTCTTGACTTCAATAACATGATGAATTTTATAGATTGAGAATTTAGTGATATTTTTGGTAGGCACATATTATTTAATAATTGAAGACTCTAAAAGTTCTACAGTCATTTGAACCTACTTTTTTAAAAAAGATAATGAAAACACTAAAAATTATCTTCACTTTAAAAAGTCAAAATCATCACAAACCCTTCTGAATACTTCCTTGATTAGTATACATCCTATTTTTAAAAAGTATTATTATGAAGCTAGGGGCCCGCTGCATGAAATTGGTGCAAGGCCTCCAGCTGCCTCGGCCCTCACCCCAGCTTTGTCTGAAAGGTCATCCAGATGTTTGTTCTGCTGTTCAGTCTATTTAGCATATTAGCTCTTTATTATACAGGATTATTATACAGGACTAGTGTCCCTCAGCTCAGCCTGCACCCTCTCTAATCTGGGACCCCTGGGAGGATGTCTGACTGCTGACAGTCAGACATCGCTCTTGCAATCCAGGGCTGCTGGTTCCTAACCACTCACCTGCCTGCCTGCCTAATCACCCCTAATCACTCTGCCTGCTGACTTGCTAACCCCAAACTGCCCCCTTTTGCCAGCCTGGTTGCCCCCAGCTGCCCCTCTTTGCCAGCCTGATCACCCCCTACTGCCCCCCCCTGCCAGCCTGATCAACCCCAACTGCATAGAGGGAATCCTTGGCCACCCAGCCAGTGCTCTGGGATCAATGACAGAGTGGAGGCAGGCGTTTCCCGCCCAGCCTGGGCTCTGCTATTGATCGCCGGAAGGTCATCCAGAAGGTCTTCCAGTCTAATTATCTTATTACCCTTCTATTAGTATAAATAATTTAAAAAACTACTTGAGCCTATTCTTTTAGAATGTGGATTTGTTCTGCATTTCCCGAGTTTTTTTTATTTTATTCTTTATTAATTAAAAAATTGCATATGTCTCCTTTTCCCCCCATTGACCTCTCCCCAACCACTCCCCCCTCCCCCCCCGCACATACCCTCACCTCCTTAGTATCTTGTGTTCATTGGTTATGGTTATATGAATGCATACAAGTCCTTTGCTTGATCTCTTAACTCTCAGTTGCTCTCTTGATGACTCATTTTGCATCATTCTCAAAGAGGAGCCTGATAATCTGTCTGCTGAGAATAATCTGAATTTTCCCTGAAAATGAGGATACAGTACTGATGAGATCGTGTAGTTTCAAGGCTGTGGTATAGAGCGATCTTACAACAAAGTATGAATAGGTGTGTGCTCATATCACCCACCTGTGTTGTTAAAATTAATTGAGCTCCCACTGTAATACGGTCACTGTTCCAACTGAACCCGAGAAGATGAAGATCATTCTCAGATGAGTATTTTATGAAGTAATTTGTGCTTTTTTCAACAACATGGATGTTATTTAATATGTAAAATCCCAGTTGTTACTGCTGTCAGATTTTTTAAAAGCTAAGGTAGGTCCTGGCCGGGTAGCTCAGTTGGTTAGAGTGTCATCCCCTAGCTTGTAGGTTCAATCCCTGGTCAGGGCACACCAATGAATGCATAAATAAGTGGAACAACGAATCAATGTTTCCCTCCCTCCTTTCTTTCTCTCCCTTCCTATCTCTTTCAATAAATTAATAATTTAATTTTTTTAAAGCTAACAGAGTTCTTAGTTAAATGATGCCCAGATTTCTTTGGACTTGAATGACAGATAACCATGCTCACTTTGATTACACAAAGCTTGTGAGGTGCCCTGGGACATAGTGCTGTATAGAAAACAAAGATATCTAATGAAAACTCTCTCAGCTTTTCTCTCCAAGACTTCATGTTGATATTAAAATAAAGTAAAAACTTGGAAAATTATACATGTTTAAAATTTATCATGATACAATATTTCAGCACTTCATACTTGATTTATCTCTGCAGGTACTGAGCAAAAAAGACAATGTTACCTCTAAATTGTGGGCTCAAAGTGGAAAGCAAGGTGCACAGTGGAGAAAAGTAGAACTATTTTTAGGCATTCATTCACAAATACAGGTTTGTAATCCAAGTACTTGGGTAGTAAGTTTTGTTGATTTTCTCCTTTAATCCTAATTTATTTTCTTAATTCACAGTCTCCTCCCATTCCATTTCTGATGTGTTGTATGACTACATATAGTATTTTCCATAGGAAATTAAAATTTCAGAATGTTCTTATTTCTGCAATTAGGCAAACATGCTTCTGGGACCATTTAATTTTAATGACATTCTACTCCATTCCACAGTCTACCATATGTAAAGAACACCTTCCTCTACTTATAAATACGCATATTCTAAGAGACTATAGAATAACTACATTAAGTGTTTAAAATTTGGTCAAAAGGACATATTTTAAGGCATGTTGTATTGTTGAACCTTATTAGAGATAATAGATTCACTTCTAAAATATTTTGAAGAGAAACAAAATTGTGTGATGTACTAGTATTTGTGTTTACATAGACTATAATACTATTCAGAAGATAAGATATATGTAAAAGAAAGAAAAGAACATAGATTAAAATGTTTAAAGTGAAAATAATTATGTGCCAAGATATTTGGCATGGATTTTGTTTTTTATGGATGACCAAGAAATCAAGAGCTCCAAGAATGTGTATGTGTGTATGGTTTAACATTTTATTTTTTGACAGAATGGGGGTTTTCTTAGAAGATGAGGAAATATCTATTAGCCTTAACTGCACAGGGCTTAATTCTATGAATTTAGAATCATTTATCTCTGAATAGAAGATATATTTACTAATGATTACATTTCCAGTCCTCTCTATATGCAGTAGAAGTAGCCAATTCTGTTATTAATATTCAGTGACTGTATCTATAATTGTGCGCTGTCTGATAGGTCAGTCCCTCTCAGCTCCTGTGGAAGCACAGGCTAGACCAGTTGTATAAAGGGATTGACACAGCATTATCCCCAATTTCCTGGAAAGATAGGTGTAATAAATCCCATGTATGTTTGGCCTCACTGGGATCTAGTTTTATAATAGGCCATTTATGGGTAATGTAGGAAATTAGTAAGAAATAAGTTCAACCTGAAGAAGTAAATATTAGAAAGCAATTTAATGGCCTTGCACATCCTGAAATATAGTAAGTGATTCTGCCTTTTAAACTCCATGATCTTTTAACTGAGGCGAGAAGAATCCTCAGCAACATGTAAAAGATTTCATTGCTGCTACACATAGGCTTCCGCTTGAGACAATGAAATCTTAACTAGTTTTATGTAAGTAGATTATTGTATGGCAATATAATGTACAAACAAAACAGAAACAAGGGGATGCAATCAAGAGGAATCGCATACTGATTCAGCCTTCCCAAAATTACATAGTTCAGATATTTGTTCTTTAAATCTTTTTGTGTATGATCCAGTCAGTCTTTCAGTAAAAACTTATTAACACCTACTATGTGCAAAGCCAAATCCTAAGCAGTGGAGCTAGAGTGTGAGCTGGCATATTGTCCATGATTCTTTCATGTTTATAATATCATTTCCTTTAGTCTCAGAAAGATGAGTAGCTCTAACTCTTGAGGAAAAGTATAAGGTAATTTTAGAAATCACATTTTAGAAATCAACACTGGGTAGTTCTGAGTTTTGTTTGGTAACCTGCACTCTGATTTAAACAGATCTTTAATTACAATTTTTGCAACTAGAGCAATCACATATGCAACACTTACTAAGTGCTAAGTACTATTCTATGAATTTAAAAATACTTGTCTAGTTTTCACAATAACTGTGTGAGGTACATACTATTATTACCACTATTTTATAGATTAGAATACAGAAATATCTAGAAGTTAAGTAACCTGAACTAGTTATATAACCACAAAATAGCAGAGACAAACTTTAAACATAGGCAAGTCATCTACAAGTCCATAATCCAACTACTGTGCTATATTGTATCCAACATTTTAAAAAATAATTTATCCTGCTTTCATTCTACTGAAAATTATATCATAATTACTCTTTTTAAAAAGTTTAATCACATTTAATAATAAAGTCTGTGGAATCTTAACCAACATTGTATGGAGCATTGTGATATAATTGATCATTTGGACATGACAGGCAACTGAGATTCTGTCTAAAGGATAGTAGATAAACAAGTTAATGTAATAGTAACTGAGTTATCTGCTTTCTTATTCACAGAACATTGCATCACATATTTAAATGTTTAGTTGTATTCAGATACTAGAGCACCTTTTTCAGTTTTCTAGGGTTCAATTTACTTTATAAAAAGTTGTAGTCATTATTATTTTTCCTTTTAATCACTTCCAAGTTCTTAATAAATCTTATAAATTTATTTTTTTCTTAGCACATTTGCTCTGAAGAAAAACAGTTTATCCCTTTTATGTAAATCTGTATAGGAATTTGCATATAAATTGTATTTTATTTATTTATTTATTTTTATAGTGGGAGACACTTGCTTTTCAACTATTCTATCCACTCATCTTAAGGGGAAAGCACCTAGCTTTTCACATAGTAGTATAGAAGCATAATATGTCTTAAATAACAAAAATTATAATTATCTTTTTCAAGAAAAATAATTATATATATATATTTGTTCAAAGGTGTTTGGGTGTTTGATCTCAACAAATATTTTGTGTAAAATGACTGAGGTAACTGTATTTCTTGTTAACTAATTTCTAATTGTTCTAAATTTCCTTTAGAATACAGGACTATTTCTTATGTTAACACACAAATCCTTATTTGGCCTGCAGAGAAACTCTGAATTAGTTTCACTTAGAAATTTGACACTAAACAATCAATGACTTTTTATATTCTATGAAACTATGTTCATTATTCTTCTAAGCAGTGGTCATGTCATACGCTGAAGATAACTTTTCTGAAAACGATAGTGACTCCTGTTATTTTTCATCACTTCTAGTTCTGTTGCAGTCCACATAAGAGGGTGCTCACTACCAAACAGTGACACACATGAGAATTGTGTTCATCACATACATTAATCAAAGGCAAATCAAAATAATGTGAGTTCCAAACATGTGGCCAATAAAAAAAACCTTATGTTATTGAGTTTTGGTATCTTGGGGAGGACAGATCTGAGGAATAGCAAGAATTGGGCAAAATAGAGTAAAGGATGTGCTTGCATCTCCTTTCTCTTGGTCTATTCTGTGCTTGGACTGCCCTCTTGTTCCCTTGTGTGATGAGGCTCTCAGAAATGCACAGGGCTTGTTTGGGATCTGGGAACTGCAGGAGCAGCAATGTTGGATTTGTGATTCCTGCTAGAGTCTAGGCCACCTACCCCCAAATCAACACAAGAAGGCAGTGGTGTTGGTGATGCCACTCCCACATTCTTAGGTGTTGAGGATGGTACAAATCTAAATGATCCCCAAGCTTCTTGGGTCAGTTTCATTATGTGGCGTTTTTATCAGAGTCAAGTCTTGTATTTAGTGGTTGCTCCAAGTTTTGCATATGATAGACAGCCTAACTGAAACTGATTTTCTTCCCTTCCTCTCTTTCTCTCTCCCCCACTTCTCCCTCCCTCTCTCCCTTCCTTTAGATTATCTTTAGAGCAAAGCGCAGCGTCAGTTACATGGGAGACGTAGCAGTGGATGACATTATCTTTCAAGATTGCTCTCCCCTCCTCAGCCCAGACAGGAAGTGCACTGCTCAAGAGTTCATGTGCGCTAACAAGCACTGCATTGCACAGGACAAGCTGTGTGATTTTGTGAATGATTGCGCTGATAATTCGGATGAGACTACCTTCATTTGCAGTAAGTAAAAGTGTTCTGTTGTCTAACTTTTGCCTTTATCTCCCACAGGCTTACTCAATTCCATGCATTAATTGCTGAACATACGGAGTATGTATATAGCTCAGCAGCTGAGGCAGTTAGGGTCAATCAGAAAAAACTGTGCACCCCTATGTTCATAGCAGCACAATCTACAATAAGATTTGGAAACAACCCAAGTGTTCATCAGTAGATGAGTGAATAAAAAAGCTGTGGTATATTTACACAATGGAATGTTATGCAGCTATAAAAATGAATGATCCCTTACCGTTTGAGACAGCATGGAGGGACCTTTAGAGCATTATGCTAAGTGAAATAAGCCAGTCAGAGAAAGACAGGTGTCACATGATCTTGCTTATATATGGAATCTAATGAACAAAGTAAACTGAAGAACAAAATAAATCCAGAGACATGGAAGCATAAAACAGTCTGAGGAATCCCAGCGGGAAGGTGGGGGTGGTAGGTGGGTAGTAAGAGATCAACCAACCATATATGCATAACCGTATTACAGACAATAGTGTGGTGAAGGTCTAGATGTGTCTGTACTGGAGAGGGTCAATAGTAGAAAAAAGGGGACATCTGTAATATTTTAAACAATAAAGATAAATTTTAAAAAATAAATACTTTTTTTTTTCTCTCAATACCTAATTTAGAACCAGAATTCGCTCAAAACTAGATGACAGATTGGTGTGTGTGTGTGTGTCTGTGTGAAGAAATTGGAGATAAATTGGAAAACCAGAAGGGAAGCAAGTATTTTCCATGTAAAATAAAGTTTTGAAAAAATACACATAACACACACACACAAACACAGAGTAGAACATCCATTAAAACTTACTCATGCAAGGTTATCAAGCCTCTATGCTTAGATGCATTTCAGAGAGTTTTCATTCCTTCATGTAAATTATGAGATGTGGTCAGTTGTTTAAAAACCAAAAATGAATACCCAGATATTACATAAAAAAGGCAAAGTGGTCTCCTAAAAGAGATACATATCAACTATGTAATATTGTTTTAGGAGATTGATTTATAATAAACAACACCTATTAAAATATCCTTAGCTCAATGGGCCATATATGCTCATTCAAGTAAATCTGTAAAATTGTACAATGTAGCCCAGTTGTTGCTTCATTTGATTGCAAATGAGGTGAATAAAAATTATCAAAATGAAGTTTGACAAAGTATTTCACTCTACTAGTAATGATTTCTGTGCTAGAATATTACAGTTTGCCCTTTTTTGATCTCTTGAAACCAAATCTGGCATATTAAGAATGACTTCAGTATAAAGAGACCTCATCTAATCTAATAAAAGAGAAACATGCAAATTGGTGCCAGTCCGCTACACTGAAGCCATGTGCACCAGCCAATCAGAGTGACTATATGCAAATTAACCCAGCCAAGATGGCAGCCAGCAGCCAGCAAGCTGGAACAAGCAGGAGGCTTGGTTGCCCCTGCGATGGAGGAAGCTAAGCTTCCTGCCTGCCCTGGCCGGCTGTGGCCTCCACTCAAGGCAACAAAGTTTTAATTATAGAAGATAAATAAACCCCAGATACCTGCTTCCAGCCAGCCTCGCTGGGAGCTTGGGTTGCTGGGGGTCATGGCCAGCCTGCAAACACCCATCAGCCCCTCACCCAGGATGGCCACACCCTTATGGGGTGAGGGTCCCCACTGGGGGGCTTGGCCAGCCTTCAAACAGCTATCAGCCCCTCACTCAGACTGGCCAGGCACCCCAGCAGGGACCTTTACACTGAAGGGGCTTAGCCAGCCTGCAAACAGACATCAGCCCCTCCACTCACCCAGGCTGGCCAGGCACCCCAAGGGACACCCATCCTGAAGGGGCTATGGCCAGCCTGTAAACAACCATCAGCCCCTCATCCAGTCTGGCCAGGCACCCCTGCAAGACCCCCCTCCCTGAAAAGGGTGTGGCCAGCCTGAAAACCCTCAGCCCCTCACCCAGGCTGACCAGGCACCCTAGTGGGACCCCCACCCTGATCTGGGACACCCTACAGAGCAAACCAGCTGGCCCCCACCTATGCACCACGCCTCTATCCTATATAATAAAAGGGTAATATGCAAATTAACCCTAACAGCAGAACAACTGGGAATGACTGGTCACTATGACACCACACTGACCACCAGGGTGCCAACGCTCAATGCAGGAGCTACCCCCTGGTGGTCAGTGTGATCCCACAGGGGGGAGTTCTGCTCAGCCACAAGCCAGGCTGCCAGCTGCCAGCACATGGTGGTGGGAGACTCTCCTGCCTCCTCATCAGCGCTAAGGATGTCCGACTGTAGCTTAGGCCTGCTCTTCACTGGCAAGTGGACATCCCCCGAGGACCCCAGGGCTGCCAGAGTGATGTCATGTTGCCAGATTAGGCCTGATCCTCCAGGGAGCAGGCCTAAGCCAGCAGGTGGACATCCCCCAAGGGGTCCCAAATTGCAAGAGGGCACAGGCCAGGCTTGGCTGAGCCCCCCCTCCCCCCCGAGTGCACAGATTTTTGTGCACCAGGCATCTAGTAGTTATATAAAACTTTTAACCTTCAAAGCCCTTTTATATATCAATATCCACAGAATCTTCACAGGAGCCCTGAGGGATAATTGGGATATATTTTATTAGTGCATTCCACAGAAGTCATGAGCAGCAGTGCTTAAGATTTTGTCAAAGTACATCATACTGGTATTTATAGAGTTGATCCTAGAACCCATGTACTTTAGTTTATGAACTACTATTTTGCCCAAGCTACCATACAATGTCTGTGTAACACTGAATCTTAAAAAAAGTTACAGATTACAAATCCTATTTATATGATACTAGAGGCCCAGTGCATGAAAATCATGCACTCGGTGGTGGGTGGGGTCCCTCAGCCCAGATTGCAAGAGGGTCCAGGCCAGGTCGAGGGACCCCACCAGTACATAAGCAGGGCTGGGGAGGGACGCATGAGGTTGGCCAGCTGGACAGGTACCACCGGAGGGCTCCAGGGCATGTCTGGCTCATCTCAGTCCTGATTGACTGGACCCCAGCAGCAAGCTAATCTACAAGGCGGAGCATCTGTCCTTTCGTGGGCAATGTACATCATAGCCACTGTTTAACCAGTTGGATGTCTGCCCCCTGGTGGTCAGTGCACATCATAGCAAGCAGTTGAGCAGCCTTAGCATATCATTAGCATATTATGCTTTGATTGGTTGAATGGATGACTGGACACTTAGCATATTAGGGTTTTATTATATAGGACTAGGGGCCCGGTGCACAAAAATTTGTGCACTCGGGGTGGAGGGAGTCCCTCAGCCCGGCCTGTGCCCTCTCACAGTCTGGGACCCCTCAGTGGATGTCCTATGATGGCCCCCCAGTCTGCCAGGCGCCTTTTGTGTGTGTGTGTGTGTGTGGCCACTGGGGACCTGCCCCCAGCCGCATCTGAGGCTCGGAACAGTCCTCCTGTGTGTGTCTACCTGCTGGGGATCTTCCCCCAGGCACACCATGGAGGCTTGGAGCAGGCACCCCCTCTATGTTGATCTCTCAGACTCTTGCCCTCCCCTGCATGTTGTTCTCTTTTTTGAGCTGTGGCCAGGGCTGGGTGTAGCCTGCTTCCCAAGCTTGCCTACTGCCCATCTTCCTCCAGCCACCAGAAAGCAGGGAAAACCCTGTCTCGTGGTCAGGTCAGCCTTTTCCTGCTCCCTGATCCCCGGAAGGGACCTGGGAAGCTGCGAAGCAGGCCGCCAACTCTTTCCCACTCACCTGTCCCCTGCTGCCTTCCTTTCCCACTTCCCGGTGCCGCCAAGGGGTCTGGGGAGCTGCCAAGCAGGACCCCGGCCCCTGCAGCCTTGCTTTCCCGCTCCCCGATGCCCCGCAGAGGGCCTGGGAAGCCCACCAAGCAGGCCGCCGACCCCCTGCCACCTCTTACCCTCTCCCCAATGCCCCGCAAAGGGCCTGGGAAGCCCATCAAGCAGGCCACCAACCTTGCCGCCTCTTTCCAACTCACGGGTCCTGGGTCCTGCGCTGTCCCGCCCTGCAGCCGCTCTGTGCACTCGGGAGGTCCCTCAGCCTGGCCTGTGCCCTCTCAGTCTGGGACCCCTCGGGGGATGTCCACCTGCTGGCGTGCCTGACCAGCCTGGGTGAGGGGCTTTAAGGCTGCCCACAGCTCCCATTGACCCAATGTCCCAGCAAGGCTGGCTGGACTCAGGTTTGTAGGGTTTATCTTCTATAATTGATGTACTGTTCCTTTAAGGCGAGGTGGGCTGAGGTAAGGAAACCTCCTCTGCTTCACTTCGCAGCGCAGCGTCTATGATGAGAGTTCGTTACTCTTAGTAAGTCAGGCCAGGCCTGTTCCCTTCAGCTCCCGAGGATTCTGATTGTTACATTATTGAAACATGTTTCGGAGCCTGCCCGCCAAGGGCCGAAAACACTATCGCTTTCGCTCCTGCTGCAACGGACGCTGCCTAAACGTTTATTCAGGTCCATGAGTGGCGGCCGCCATGTTGGCTGGGATAATTTGCATACAGCCGCTCTGATTGGCTGGTGGGCGTGGCTTACCCTGTCTCGGAGAAACGGTTAATTTTACCATTTTGCTTTTATTAGTTTAGATAATCATTTGTTCCTTCAGTTATGGATTCTTTCTTATACACTAGAGGCCCAGTACACGAAATTTGTGCTTGGGGGGTGGTCTCTCAGCCTGGTCTGCACCCTCGCCAATCCATGACCCCTTGGGGGATGTCTGACTGCCAACATTCCTCTTGCAATCCGGGACCGCTGGCTCCTATGGGATCAGGCCTAAACCGGCAGTCAGACATCCCTCTCACAATTTGGAAACACTGGCTCCTAACTTCTCACCTGCCTGCCTGCCTGATTACCCCTAACTTCTCTGCTTGACTTCCTGATCACCCCTAACTGCCCTCCCCTGCCACCTGATTGCCCCTAACTGCTCTCTCCTGCTGGCCTGATTACCCCTAACCACCTCCGCCCCGTGGCTTTGTCCAGAAGGAAGGCAGGACTAGGGCGACTGGAAAATATCCGGTCAACCCGGTCTAGTTAGCATATTACCCTTTTATTAGTATAGATTTTTACCATATATAAACTGAGCAAAAATGTTGGGCAAATCTCAAATTCTATATTAATGTTAATCTCTACCTCATAAATATTTTCTGATGTATTTATAGTTATTTTCTGAATCAAATGTTTTAAAACTCTTCATTGCCATTTTCATGTGAATATCACTCAAATCTATTAGGTTATCAGTGAAACAGAACAGATATTATGCTTTTTTGGGTCATATTGCCAATGTATCTTTTCCAAGATGTAATTTAATGTAACTTTTTTAATACTTAAGTTATCAAGTAATTTCTGACTAAATTTTTCTTGAACTCTTTATGTTTAGGTTCTAACATTGTGGAAATCCTCTGTGTTTGGGAAAGTATTCTGGTTTACTAAGAGGGTCAAGAATATATTGAAATTTGCTGTGTTGGTAGCTGTTTTGTGTGGAAAATAAAGGCAAAAGTAATAATAAGCCTTTGAAGGGGAGGTTATGCTAGAGGTGCTTTTTAGTGAAATGATTGCCAAAATACTTAAAATTTGAGTAGGTCTACTTATATCAGCAATGCTAAAGCAAGAAAGCAGACTTAGTTCTAGATGTTACATAGACAGGAGAAAACTTTTTCAGCTTCTTCAAACAAATTAACAAAAAATATGCAAGAAACTCTAACCCACATATTTATATTGGTTCTCATTACATGATAATGAGTTCTTTTTACATGGCATTGCTTATTTTTATTATGTATTTAAATTTTTAAACTATCTCATTCTTCTGGTCTCAAATATTATATTTTAATTATAAATGGTAAAATCTGCTATCTGACTTATGAGTGCTGTTATTTATCCTGTGTATACTATAAACATAAGACCTTTAATTAGATCCAGAAGAATAGGAAGAAAAAAAATTTAAATCACCATCAGAACTGTTATCAGAAGTTTGGCTGACAACTAACCAAGCATTTAGGTTTAAGTTCCACAGTCTTTGGATTTTTGGTTTTTCGTTTGTTTTCTTGAGAATTCTAAGAAAAGACTGGACATGAATCACAATTCTAAGAAAACTTCTGAAATATCATTAGGTAGAAAAATGCCATGTAGGAATAACAGTAATAATTTAAAAACTCAACTATTTTTAAAGGTGTAGACTACCTCTGGTAAATAAGAAAATAATCATTTGTAAACTAAAGTTACTGCTGCTTTAATTTTCATATATTAATGTAGATTCTGAAAGTAAAATCTAGAAGAAAAATTAGAATATTATTTATTACCTTATAATATAAATACCATGTCTAAAATATATGATGTAACCAAGAAGAAAGTGATTTCTGTATCTGAGAACTCTAAAATCTATTTGAACATATCTTTGTCATGATATAGAGGTTTTTTTTGAAAATAACCCCATTTTTGTTTTTTTGTATCTTCTAATGAGCATATTTATTGTTGATACACAATTAGTAGTACCTCAGGTGTACTCAAAGTAATTTAATTCACTGTGATTAGTGAGGATACTGGATATTTGATCAGCATAACTGGTTAGTAATCTGAACCTAATGGGTAATACTGCAGTACCAATTGTAGATATCTATTGTTTTTAAGCACACACAGAACATTTACCAAAAAAATGTATATCATTAAAGCATTGAGCAAATGTAAATCCAGTGGGTTAAAGTAATAAATTATCTTTTTTGAATTATACTGGAAATCAAGTATGACACAAATGCTAGAAAATTGCGATTGGGAAACAAAAAGACAGACACAGTTAGTAACTCATGCCCCCCTAAAAATCACAATAAAATTAGAATAAGTTTTAATAATAGTGCATAAAAATCCTCTGGGATTTAGGTAAGTGAATATTTAGATAAAATATATAGACAAAATTTTTATATTAGAAGCTATCTAATACTGCAAGTTAATGAAATAGAACACAAATCTAAGAGTATTTGCAAAGATTGATAAAATTTTCAAAACACTGTCAAGAATGATCAAGAGAAATAAAGAAGACAGAAATATAAAATTCACTTAACATATTTATTGAGAAGTTATGTGTCAGGCAGTGTTTGTGTAGTATGCATCAATAAATGAACAGGCAGAAATCCCATTCCTCATACTTTTGTGTTAAACAGAAGATGTAATCTCTGCCTCTCCACACACACACACAAATATATATACTAGAGGCCTGGTGCACAAAATTTGTGCACTGAGGGTGGGGTCCCTCAACCTGCCTGTGCCCTCTCACAGCCCAGGAACCCTCAGGGGATGTCCGAATACCGACATCCTTAATGCCGCTTCGGAGGCAGGAGAGGCTGCGCTCACCAGCCATGAGCCTGGCTTCTGGCTGAGCAGTCCTCCCCTTATGGGAGTGAACTGATCACCAGGGGGCAACTTCTGCATTGAGCATCTCCCCCTGGTGGCCAGTACACATCATAGTGACTGGTCATTCTGCCAGTCACTTTTGTGTATTGGCATATTAGCATTTTATTATATAGGATATATAGAATATATATATATATATATATATATATATATATATATATATATATATGTGTGTGTGTGTGTGTGTGTGTGTGTGTGTGTATACATACACACACACACACACACACACAGAAAAATATATATATATATATACACTATCCATCAGACCGGCCTGTGCCCTCTCGCAGTCTGGGACCCCTCTGGGGATATCCACCTGCTGGTGTACTTGGTCAGCCTGGGTGAGGGACTGATGGCTGTTTGCAGGCTGGCCAAGACCCCCAGTGTGAATTCTCACCTCATTGGGGTGTGGCCAGCCTGGATGATGAGCTGAAGGGCGCTTTCAGGCTTTCAGGCTGCCCACAGTCCCTTCAGGTTTTGGGTCTCTACTGGGGTACCTGGCCAGCCTGAGTGAGGGGCTGATGGCTGTTTGCAGGCTGGCCAAGCCCCCCAGTGTGGATCCTCACCCCAGTGGGGTGTGGCCAGCATGGGTGAGGGGCTGATGGCTGTTTGCAGGCTGGCTAAGCCCCCCAGTAACGTCCCTCACCCCACTGGGTGTGGCCAGCATGGGTGACGGGCTGATGGCTGTTTTCAGAATTTCAGTCTGCCCACAGCTCCCATTGACCCAATGTCCCAGCAAGGCTGGCTGGACGCAGGTTTCTGGGGTTTGTTTATCTTCTATAATTGATACACTGTTCCTTTAAGCTGGGGCCTAGTAACAAAACCTCCTCTCTGCTTCAGCTCTGGCTTCTATAATGAAACAGTATTTAATTAGAAGTCAGGCCCGGCCTGCTGTTTGCTTCAGCTCCTAGGATTGAAACATTTGTTGCAAATATGAGGTTCCCTGGAGCTGAGAGAAGCCCAGGGGGCCCGCAAACAGTTTCACTCCTGCTGCAATAGATGCTGCCTGTTTACTCAGGTCCCTGAGTGCCGGCCTCCATGTTGGCTGGGTTAATTTGCATACAGTCGCTCTGATTGGCTGGTGGGTGTGGCTTAGGTGTACTGAAGATACGATTAATTTTAATATTACACCTTTATTAGTTAGGATATACACACATACACGCACACACATATACATACACTAGGGACCCGGTGCACAAAATTCGTGCACTGGGGGGGATTTCCTCAGCCCAACCTGCCCCCTCTCATATATTGGGAGCCCTCAGTGGGTGTCCTACTGATGGTTTAGGCCCCCTCCCTGGTCCCCTTGGGGAGCGGGCCTAAAACACAGTATGGCCTACCTTTCTGGGAGGTGACCAAGCTAATCAGGGGAAGCCACCACACCATCACCCCACTGCTGCAGCCACTGCCAGTCACGGCAGCCACCAAGGTGTTTTCATCAACACAGACTCCAGTCCCTTCACCATGAAAAAATGACAACTTTCTTTAGGCATTTTCAAGAGGTGACTTTCATAGGATATGACATTTCTTTCTTCTTTTTTTATCCTCACCTGAGGATATGTTTCCATTGACTTTTAGAGAATGTGGAAGAGAAGGGAAAAACAGAGAGAAACATTAAAGTGACAGGAACACTTTGATTGGTTGCCTCCTACATGAGTCCTGACCTGGGCCCTGGTCAGGGAGAAGCCTACAACCTAGGTGCATGCCCTTGGTCAGAACTGAACACAGACCCTGCAGTCAGCAGACTGAGGCATTATGCACTGAGGCAAACCAATTATGGTAGGGTATGACATTTCTTAGTCCTCCAGGAGTGGACCTTCATTTTTTTTCTCCAGGAGTGTGATGGAAAAACCCTAGATTGCCTTTTTGGATTCTTATTACCGAAGTTACTAAGAATATTACCAGTAACATACAGGGAGCTTAGTCAATGAGTGGTAAGAAAAGGTGTTTCCTGTGTAGTTCACTCTGATCACTGGCTCCACCCCTGCCCCTCCAATCATAGCTCCACCCCTGCTCCTCCAATCCCAGCTCCACCCCAGCCCACACCATTAACATGTGGCCGAGGATCCAGGCCTCAGCAGGGAACCCCCAGATCCCTGCCATCACTGACTCTGCCCCTGCCCAGGCCTGCAATCTCTGCTTGAGGATGCAAGCCTGGGCAGAAGACCCCCAAACCCCTCCGATCACTGACTTCACAGAGCCCAAGCCTCTGCCATCACCAGCTCTGATCCTGCCTGCTGCCATTGCCAGCTCTGTTCTTGCCCCACTGGCAGCCTCCAGCCAAGGCTACAGGCCTGGGAGGAGACCACCAGGCCCCTGCCATTGCCAGCTCCACACTTGCCCCATTGCAGCCTTGGCCAAGGCTACTGGTTTGAGCAGAGGACCCCCAGACCCCTGCATTGCTGGGTCTGCCTGTGCCTCTCTCATGACTGGCTCTGCCCCTGCCCATGCCCTGAGATCTCTGGCTCTGCCCCTGCCCCTCTCATTACCGTCTCTGCCCCTGTCCAGGCCTTGAGATCACTGGCTCTGCCCCTGCCCAGACCCTAGATCACCAGCTCCGCCCCTGCCCCACTGTAGCCTCTGGCCAAGGCTACAGACCTGGGCGGGAGACCACTATGCCCCTGCTTCGCCAGCTCCACCGGTGCCCAGGTCCCTGCGATCACAGGCTCCACCCCTGTCCCTCTGATCACTGGCTCTGTGGAGCCCAGGCTCCTGCAATCTCCAGCCTTTCCCCTGCCCAGGCCTGAGGCCTCATACCCCTCCAATCACCAGCTCTGCCTCTGACCCCTCCGATCACTGGCTCCACCTTTTCCCATGCCTAAGGCCTCTGGAGAAGGCCTATGGCCTGGGCAGGGGACCCTCAGCCCCTTCTGATAGCCTGTTCTGCCCCTTGGGTCCCCTGCCTCCTCTGCCACCTTCCTGGCTAACAGGCCTGACGACTTCAGTGGCAGGGCTGAGCTGGACTGGGTGCTGCCATCTTGTGGCTATGGGCATCACCAACTTTTGACTATGGGGGTGGCCATCTTTGTGACAGTGACACCTAATTTGCATATTGCTCTTTTAGATATTATGTGGCTATGGGCACCGCTACCTTGTGGCCATGGGTGTGGCCATCTTTGAGATGGAATGATGCCTAATTTGCATATTACTCTTTCATTATATAGGATAGGATGTGGCTATGGGAGCCACCGTCTTGTGTCCATGGGGGCAGCCGTTTTTGTGATGGAGTGATGCCTAATTTGCATATTACTCTTTTATTAAATGGGATACACACACACATACACATATACATCCACACTAATAAAAGAGAAAGATGCAAATTAACCATCACTCCACCACTCAGATATACCCACCCACAACTCAGCAGCAAGTATGAAAATTAACCCAATTAGGATGGTGGTGACCACAGAGCTGGAGCGAGCAGGAGGCTTTGGTTACCCCTGGTGATGGTGGAAGCCCAGCTTCCCAGCTGCCCTGGCTGGCCCTGAGCTCTGCTAAGGGTTACAGAGTTTGAATTACAGAAGATAAATCCCAGATACTTAGAGGCTGGGAGCTTGGGTCACTAGGGGATGTGGCCAGCTTGAAAATAGCCATTAGCTCCTCACCCAGGCTGGCCACACACCTATGGGGTGAGGGTCCCCACTAGGGGGCTTGACCAGCCTGCAGACAGCCATCAGCCCCTCACACAGGCTGGCCAGGCACCCTAGTAAGGACCCCTACCCTGAAGGGAATGTGGCCAGCCTAAAAACAGCCCTAGCCCCTCACCCAGGCTGGCCAGGCACCCCAGCACGACCCCTACCCTGATCCGGGACACCCTTCAGGGCAAACCAGCCCCTACCCATGCACCAGGCCTCTATCCTATATAATAAAAGGGTAATATGCAAATTGACCCTAACAGCAAAACAGCTGGGAATAACTGGTCACTATGACACATACTGACCACCAGGGTGCCAATGCTCAGTGTAGGAGCTGGCCCCTCGTGGTCAGTGAACTCCCACAGAGGGAGCTCTGCTCAGCCACAAGCCAGGCTGATGGCTGCCTGAACAGCAGTGGTGGCGGGATCCTCTTCCACCTCCTCAGCAGCACTAAGGATGTCCAACTGCAGCTTAGGCCTGCTCCCCGCTGGCAAGTGGACATCCCCTGAGGGTTCCTGGGTTGCCAGAGGGATTTCTAACTGCTGGCTTAGGCCAGATTCCCCAGGGAGTGGGCCTATGCTAGCAGGTAGACATCCCCTGTGGGGTCCCCTGAGATTATATATATATATATATATATATATATATATATATATAATCAATTTTAGTGTAAAAGGTCACAATTGATGTGAGAAAATATAAAGAAAATAAACAATCATCCTGGGCACTGAAAACCACTGATCTTGGCAGTTACCTGGTTCTTAGTCAATAATCATATAAAATCTAAGCAAAAAAATTAATAACAAGATAAATAAAAATAAAATAAATCTAAGCCAGCATTCTGTAATTAACACTGGAATACCTAACATTGTACTTCTTTTATTTATTTGGTAAACTTTGGGAACCTCCAATATAAGAAGGCCTGGAGCAAAAACAAAGAAAAACCAGATCGTATCTGAATAATTGTGGAGCTCCTTGTCTAGTAAACATGATGGGTACATAAACATTCACATTACGCATGAGAGTTAGATAAGTGCAAAGCATTTTTGGAAGGGTTGAAGTGACATAATTTAGCCATTTGTGACTATTAACCCCAACAGGGGCTTTCATAAAAGCAGTGCCCCACCTTGTAAACAACTAGTGTTGTTGTTTTTTCAGGTACATGCTTTATTAACCATGCTCTGTGAGTAGCTGCTGTTGTTTTGGGGAGCTTATATTAGAAAGTAAGTCAGGTCCCATCATGTTAATAAACCAGGCTTTCTAGGAAGGACCCGTGAAGCTTCATGAATTCATTATTGTGGGCTCTAGCTGACTGGGGCTCAGAAAGTTTCATTGTCTTTCCAAAATTACCACACTGGTCAGGACTCAGTGTTTCAGGTGATATGTGTTAGGATATTGTTTTCTAAATTATGAAATCAGGTAGTCATCAAGGAAGATAAACTCATGCATGAGGGGCTTTTCTGGATCAACTAGAGGCCCAGTGCACAAAATTTGTTCACTCGAGGGGGGTCCCTCAGCTCGGCCTGTGACCTCTCACAGCCTGGGGAATCTGGCCTAAGCCAGCAGTTAGAAATCCCTCTGGCAACCCAGGAGCCCTCAGGGGATGTCCACTTGCCAGCAGGGAGCAGGCCTAAGCTGTAGTTGGACATCCTTAGTGCTGTTGAGGAGGTGGAAGAGGCTCCCGCCACCACTGCTGTTCAGGCAGCCATCAGCCTGGCTTGTGGCTGAGCAGAAATCCCCCTGTGGGAGTTCACTGACCACCAGGGGCAGCTCCTGTATTGAGCGTTGATGGTCAGTGTGTGTCATAGTGACCAGTTATTCCCAGTCGTTCTGCTGTTAGGGTCATTTTGCATATTACCCTTTTATTATATAGGATAGAGGCCTAGTGCATGGGTGGGGGCCAACTGGTTTGCCCTGAAGGGTGTCCCGGATCAGGGTGGGGGTCGTGCTGAGGTGCCTGACCAGCCTGGGTGAGGGGCTGATAGCTCTTTGCAGGATGGCAAGCCCCCCAGCAGGGACCCTTACCCCATGGAGGTGTGGCCAGCCTTGGTGAGGGGCTGAGGGCCGTTTTCAGCCTGCCCATAGCTCCTTCAGGGTGGCGGAGTTTCACTGGGGTTCCAGGCCAGCCTGGGTCAGGGGCTGATGGCTGTTTTCCTGTGACCCAAGCTTCCAGTCTCTCCTTTTTTTCTTTTTTCTGGGATTTATTTATCTTCTATAGTTGAAACTTTGTAGCCTTGAACAGAGCCAGGGCTGGCCAGGGCAGGCGGGAAGCTTGGCTTCCTCCATTACCAGAGGCAACTGAAGCCTCTTGCTCACTCAAGCTCCATCTTAGTTGGGCTAATTTGCATACTCGCTCCTGATTGGCTGCGGGGCGTGTCTGGTGAGCATGGTTGAGTGTACCAGAGGGACAGTTAATTTGCATGTTTTTCTTTTATTATACAGGACTAGGGGCCCGGTGCACAAAAATTTGTGCACTCGGGGTGGAGGGAGTCTCTCAGCCCGGCCTGTGCCCTCTCACAGTCTGGGACCCCTCAGTGGATGACCTATGATGGCCCCAGTCTGCCAGGAGCCTTTTGTGTGTGTGTGTGTGTGTGTGTGTGTGTGTGGCCACTGGGGACCTGCCCCCAGCTGCATCTGAGGCTCGGAGCAGTCCTCCTGTGTGTGTCTACCTGCTGGGGACCTGCCACCAGGCACACTGTGGAGGCTTGGAGCAGGCATCCCCTCTATATTGATCTCTCAGACTCTTGCCCTCCCCTGCATGTTGTTCTCTTTTTTGAGCTGTGGCCAGGGCTGGGTGCAGCCTGCCTCCCAAGCTTGCCTACTGCCCATCTTCCTCCAGCCATCAGAAAGCAGGGAAAACCCCGCCTCGTGGTCAGGCCAGCCTTTTCCTGCTCCCTGATCCCTGGAATGGACCTGGGAAGCCACCAAGCAGGCCACCAACTCTTTCCCACTCAGCTTTCCCCTGCTGCCTTCCTTTCCCACTTCTCGGTGCTGCCAAGGGGTCTGGGGAGCTGCAAAGCAGGACCTCGGCCCCTGCAGCCTTGCTTTCCCACTCCCCAATGCCCCGCAAAGGGCCTGGGAAGCCCACCAAGCAGGCCACTGATCCCCCTGCTACCTCTTTCCACTCCCTGGCCCGCCACCTTGCTTTCCCACTTCCTGGTGCCCTGCAAGGCCACTGACCCCCTGCTGCCTCTTTCCCACTCCCCAATGCCCCGCAAAGGGCCTGGACAGCTGCCAAGCAGGCCGCCGACCCCCTGCCACCTCTTACCCGCTCCCCGATGCTCGACAAAGGGCCTGGGAAGCCCACCAAGCAGGCCGCCGACTCCCTGCCACCTCTTACCCATTCCCCGGCCCTCCACCTTGCTTTCCCACTTCCTGCTGTTCTGGTGCCACTTCCAACTGCCAGCATAGACAGGCAGTTGCAACAGAACCCTTTGGTTTGCTCTAGTTCCGTGGTTGTTGGCCTCCATCTTGGCTGGGTTAATTTGCATACAGCTGCTCTGATTGGCTGTTGGCCTCCATCTTGGCTGGGTTAATTTGCATACAGCCGCTCTGATTGGCTGGTGGTAACGGTCACATTTGCATGTTTTTCTTTTATTATAGAAGATTCCTGCATTGTGAATTTTCAAAAAGTTTATATTATTAATAGCATTTTTCCAAATTATTTTCCTTCAAATCCTTTTTTTCCTGTGAAAACAGATATACTTTTTATAGAACAATAGTTCTTTTAAACAGTTTGGAAAGATGAAATAATAATGGACTCATAGGTAGTTACATAGGAGAAGTTTGATGTAACCTTTATGCAATAGTTACATCTTACATAACTATAGTATGTCAAAATCAGGGAACTAACTTTGGTTTAATATGCATGTATAGTTTCGTGAGATTTTGTTACATATGTAAATTTATATAATCATCACTACAATTAAGATATTCCATCTTCACAAAGATCTATCTTAAGCTGGTCTTCTAGAATTACACTTATGCCCACCATCCCTACCTAACCTTGGGAAATCATTACTTCATTCTCCATTTCTATAGTTTATCATTCTGAGAAAGTTTTGTAAATGCAGCCATGTAGGATGTGGCCTTTTGAGACTGTTGTTGTTTTGTATTCATCATAATTCCCTTGTGATACAAATTATTTGTTCTTTTTATTGCTGAGTAGTATTTGATGCTTTGGATATAACGTACCATAGTATTATTTTCCAGAGTTGCTGTGCCATGGTACATTGCCATCGACAGTGAGAGATCCAGTTTTTCCACATCCTTGTGAGCATTTGATATTGTAATTATTTTATTTTTAATTTTGTTGTTCTTACACGGGTGGAGTAACCTCATCATGGTCTTAATTTGTATTTCCCTAATACCTAGTGAAGATGAGCATCTCGTGTGTTTCTTTGCCATCTGTATTCTCTGTAATGAAATGTTTCTTCATGTCTTTTGTTTGTTCTCTAATCAGATTTTTTTTTCTGTTGAGTTTGGAGTTCTTTATATATTATAGATATAAATTATTTTACAGCTACATGAGTGGCAAATATTTACTCCCAGGCTTGAGAGTGTGTTTTCATTCTCCTAACAGGGAAAGAACAAACATTTTAAAAATATTTTGATAAGGGCTAATGTATTGATCTTTCCTTTTAGAAATCATGGTGTTGTTTACATGCTTAAAACATTTCACTAAAAATTTTCTTCTAATTTTTCTTCTAAAAGTAGTATAGTATATTTTACATTTAAGTCTATGATCCATTTTGTTAATTTTTGTATAAGGTGTAAGGTTTGGTTCGAGATTTTGTTTTGTTTTGTTTTGTCTATCCAGTTGCACCACCATCATTAACAAGGTTCTCCTCCCTGCATTTAACTATTTTTGCAGCTTTGTCAAAAATTAGTGGGTTGTAGTTGTGTGAAGCAGTTTCTGAGTTCTATTTTCCATTCTATTGATCCAAGTATCCATTTTCCCACCAATACCGCACAGTCTTGGTAACTAAAATAATAAATTTTGAAATTGGCTAGAATGATTTCTTCTAATTTATTCTTTTTCAAAACTGTTTTAGTTATTTCAGTTCCTTGGCTTTCTATATAAATTTTAGAAAAAAATCATGCCAATGTCTACAAAAACTGATGCAATTTTTATAATTTCATTAACTATGTATATCATTTTGAGAGGATATGTTGTCTTCCAATCCATGAGTACAATATGTCTCTCCAGTATTTAGATTTTTTAAAATTTATTTCATTAGTGTTTTATATAATTTTCAGTATACAAGTCCTGCACATATATCTTAAGATTTACAGCTATATATTTCATTGTTTGAGGGATTTTAAATAGTATATCTTAAAATTTGGTTTCTGTATGTTCATTGCTAGTTTATATAAATATAACTAATTTTTCATGTCAATTTTGTGTCCTTTAATTTTGCTGACTCATTTTTTAATTGTACATTCCTTAGATTTTTTTCTGTGTAGACATCAAATCATCTGAAAATTGGGTTTTCCTCTTTGATTTATATGCTTTAAAAATTTCATAGAGTTCTCCAGTTTGACTATCTGAGTCTGTAATTTTTTCAGGAATTTTAAAACTTTGAGTTCAGTTTCCTTAATAAGGCAAACCAATAATTTGAGAAGTTATAAAACTACTCATCTTATTTTTTCATTATGTAAGCTTTTTCTTTGCAAGGAATAGATTCATTTCACCTAAGTAGTTGAACTCATGCATGTAGAGTTGTACATATTATTCTAGTATCACTCCTTTGTTATCCACAGGATCTATGTTATTTACTGTTCCATTTTGCTATAGATAATTTGTCTCCATTCAGCATTTTATTTGATATTTGTATTTATTGAAAATGCCAATTAATTAAGTAAAAAGAAACAATATAGTCTAACCCTTTTATATATACTATATAAACAGTTTGTTAAACTATGATGTGGAGTTCAAATAATTGAATCATGAAATCAAAGAATTACAGAGTTGTTGAGATTAATGGAAGTTAGTCCAAGCTTTTTGAAACAGGGATTTAACACTAAGTCTTCCGTGAAGGATTCACTTTTAGTCAATTATAATGAATCATACATTTTTATCTTCATTCTAGCACTTATCACATTCTATTCAAATGTGAAAGAAATCCATTAGGACATGTTTATTGTTGAATTAGCCCCAACAGCTACTAATTGCTATTGCATGAATTGAGAAATGAATGATCAACCTATAAAGGGATTATTTCTATAACTTCCCTGACTGAGCAGACGATGGAGGAGGCAATGGAGACTCACTTAATTCCTGCTTGAAAACTTTCACATGAGATAATATGCTGCCGCACATATAAAACCTTTTCAACTGTCAGTCATTTCTGGGTATAATAATGTTTTATTCTAATATTGAATTAGTATTTCCATATTTGCCCAGTATGATTTTTTATTATAATATTTCTTACAACTTGTACTTCTTCGTACAAGTATTGGAAAAAAGTACAATGAATTCTGCACATCTTTTCACATTCCCCCTTCTCATGTTTGTAATTGTGATGTCAGAATTAATATTCTTGAATTCTTTAATAGCACCTAATATGCACGGTTTTAGATCTCCATTATCTAGTCTTTTTCTCATTGAATGACTGCAGTTATCAAAATTTCCTTAAACATGGGAGTTAAATGTTTAAAAAATACTACAGTCCTCTAATTATGATTAGACCATCACAATATTCAGTGTCATTTTCTCTTTTCTGTCTACCATAACAGAGTCATATAGCCTATGAATTTTAGTAGTTTAGTTTTTAATTTTGTTTATTATGACTAAAAGAATGAATAGGGAGTTTATTAAATAAATAATAGGTAAAGAAGATTCTAGATGGTAGAAGAGGGGCTGTATCAGACTCTTAACAACTAGTTCTGCTACTTACTATGTAATACTGAACAAAGTACTTAACTCTGAACTTCAGCTTTCTTGTCAACCAAAAATAAAAATAATAACTTATGTAGAGGAGTGAGACTTAAATAAAATAACATATAAAGTGAAAGCTCAGGATCTGACACACATTTGTTTAGTACACAGTATCCTTCTTTTCAGTCAATTTTCCATGTTCCTAAATGTACTATCATTTATAGCATATGCTCATTGCATTTATATTGAATGAATTAATGAATAGAGTGGTGAGATCTTAAATTAAGGAATTTGATGGTAGGATTTTAAAAGGATCTACATTATGTTCTTTGATCTCATTCATATGTGGAATCTAAAGAACAAAATAAACTGATGAACAAAATAGATCAGAGTCATAGAAATATGGAACAGACTGCTGAATCTGAGAGGGAAGGCTGGGTGGCTGGGTGGCTCAGTGGCTGGGTAGGAAGAGATTAACCAAAGAATTTATGTGCATATATGCATACCCATGGACACAGACAATAGTGTCGTGAAGGCCTGGGTGAGAAGTGGGTGCAGGCTAGAAGGGGCCAATGGGGGGAAAGGGGCATCTGTAATATTTTCAATAATAAAGATACACTTAAAATTATCTATTTAAAAAAAATGAAACAGTCATTTCATGCACATAAAGATAATGATCAATGGGAAAAATTATAGCATTTAGAAAGGTAGAAACTGGTTTGATTGATGTTACAGCTGTAGAAAAAGGTGGTCATTTTCTTACCGTTGATACAACTGTCTGGCATTGGCATTAATTACTCCATGAAATGCCAGGAATTGGAATCTGCACAGAAGATGGCTGTTTTCTCACCTGGCACCTGTGGGAAATAATAAAATACTAAATTATAAGTTGTTCTCTGTCACCACAGTGATGTGAAATAAAAAGAACTTATACTTGCTTGTATTTTCCCAGTGATGTTAGAGTTAAACTTTGTGAGGAAACATATATTCCAAACTTTAGTAGGTATGGAAGTAGAAAAATATGATTTACATCATAGAGATTTATGTAGCAGCATATATATATATGATTTTTGAAGCCAAATGAAATCTTGTTTTTGTTTTTTTTTTAGCAGCACACACATCATTCTTCATAGAAATGTCCTTTCTGGATGCTGGTCTGAATATTAATCTAGCTCTTGTGGTGGGCTGCTGAATTTTCCAGCACAAAGGCAACTGAATTAGTGACTTCATTCTTAACCAAGTCAACAGTTTAGATTCTAAACAAAATGCTGAGTTGAAATTTACCTCCCAGTTCTCTAAAATACTACTTAGGAGAATTTTAGTATTCTGAACTAAAAGAAGCTCAACAAATTATAGTCTTTTCTAGGAAAGAGGAAATTACCAAAATAAGTTTCAAGTGTAATTTTAAAATGGAATTAGCAATAGGATTGAAAACACCAGCCTGTTCATTTGGTGACAGAAATTATTATAGAAAGATTTTCTTCATTCTTGAAAATACATCAGTGTTAGGCTGACTGTTAAATTAAACCATTTTACAAAGCATATCAGTCCTGATGCTTTCTTACATTTATCAATGTTTACTTCTTTCAAAAGAGTTAAAACTGATAATTTTATAGCATTTTTTTATTGTTGGACAAGTTTCTTAGTGGGGGATGTGATTAAGTTAATCTTCATTTTAGTAGTCTTTTACACTTTAAAATGGTATAGAAACAATGGTAAATCCCATATGTTCTCATTCTCCATGTTATCAGCTACAAAGAGAATAGAGATTCTTTTGTGCATTTAAACATATTTATCTGATCTGTGCTTAGTGAAATAATCCTATGTAATAAAAGGGGAATATGCAAATTGACCCTAACAGAAGCACAACTGGGAATAACTGGTTACTATGACACACACTGACCACCAGGGGGCAGATGCTCAATGCAGGAGCTGCCCCCTGGTGGTCAGTGCACTCCCACAGGGGGAGCTCTGCTCAGCCACAAGCCAGGCTGATAGCTGCCAGCACAACGGTGGTGGCGGGGGGCCTCTCCCACTTCCTGAGCAGTGCTAAGGATATCCGACTGCAGCTTAGGCCTGCTCCCTGCTGGCAAGTGGACATCCCCCAAGGGCTCCCAGGCTGCCAGAGGGATGTCTGACTGCCAATTTAGGCCCAATCCCCTGGGAAGTGGGCCTAAGCCAGCAGGTAGACATCCCTTGAAGTGTCCCAGATTGTGAGAGGGTACAGGCTGGGCTGAGGGACCCCCCTGAGTGCACAAATTTTTGTGCACCAGGCCTCTAGTGTATCCATAAAAAAACATAAACACTTGGTTTTGATGCCTAGCACAATTCGGAAATTCTTTAAGAACTTATGTAATTCTGTGTAATAGAATAGAGTTGATTCTTCATCCAGGAATTGCCATGACTTTAGCTAGGATGTATTTCTGTCTTCCTTTGGCCTTAGCATTGGAGGGCAGGCCCCTGAGAATTTTGGCAGCAAAATCATTTCTACTCTCATTTAGATAAAATTGCCTATAAACATTTGTGCAGTTGTTTGTTAACAGAGAAATCTTTATCTAAATATAGATTGACATGTTGCAACTTGAGTGCTTCTCAAATATTTTTAGTTTTGGGACATCATCTTGTAGGGAAGCATGGAACTTGGTTGGAATGTCTGTAAGGAAGATTCTCGGAAAGGTCAGAGGCCTCTTGGGGACCTTGCCGAAGGTGGCAGCCCCCACTTTGACCCCCTGGGGTGTTTTACTAGAATCTTTATGTTTAGACTTCAAAATGTCTTTGTTTGAAAGACACTACAGATGCAGGTGCTTTCTTGAGGATACTTACCCTGGTGATTGTACCCAGAAGTTAATTTTAGTTCAAGCTATTGTTATAGTAAAAAGCTAATGAGGCAGGCAATCAGGTCCTTTTTGGCTCCTTATGCCAACTAGTCTCTTAGTTTCTCTTTCACAGAAACATGTGTCAGTAATCATTCATCCCTCATTCAGGGTCTGCTGGTCAGCTCCAGCACCATCTCATATATAATTATGATTTTATAGATTTCCATTTTCAGTTATAATTTTCAAACAAAACAATACAGAATTACTGTTATCAAATAACTCTAAATAGTATATTTTATAACTTATGGTCAAATTAATTGCAAATTGGTTTTTATGCTGTATTATGCATATTTACTTAAAAATAAAGACTATGAAAAGTAGCTTTAACATAAAATTTTATGTTTTCTCAATTACACAACGCTTGGTTTTATAATATCTTAGCTTACATTGCTAGCTTTATAATTTACTGAGCAGAATTATGAAAAGACTAGAGGCCTGGTGCATGAATTTGTACATGGGTGGGAGCCCTTGCCTGGCTAGTGATCGAGGCCTATCAGGGGGTCAGCTGGCCAGGGAGAGGGGCCCCGGGAGGTTGGCCAATCAGGGGGAGGAGCCACAAGAGGTTGACTGTGGGAGCGCACTGACCACCAGGGGCCGCACCTGCATTGATTGTCTGCCCACTGGTGGTCAGTGCATGTCACAGCGACTGGTTGACTGGTTGTTTCTGTTCCAATCATTTGGTTGTAATGGTCGCTTAGGCTTTTATATATATACTAGGGGCCCGGTGCACAAAAATTTGTGCACTCAGGGGGTGGGGGTCCCTCAGCCCAGCCTGTGCCCTCTTGCAGTCTGGGACACCTCGGGGGGGATGTCCACCTGCTGGCATGCCTGGCCAACCGGGGTGAGGGGCTGAGAGCCATTTTCAGGCTGCCCACAGCCCCTTCAGGGATCGTGCACTGAGGGGTGGGAAGGCTGGTGAGTGCAGGCCTGGACGTTTCCCACCGGAGGGCCCACGATTGCACATGCCTGGTGGGCCCACACCACTGAGGGGACACACCTGGCGCAGAGCTGGGTGGCGAGCCAGGGGCAGACGCTGGTACAGAATCCCTCGGTGGGGCCCTGCTGCTGAGCAAACACACCCGGGGTGGAGCTGGGCAGTGAACTGGCTTCAGATTCTCTGCACTGTGCAGCAGATGCTCCCGCACGCCCTGTGGAGGCCCCTGGGGGGCGGATTAAGGTAGCGGATCCTGGACGGGTGTTCCTGGACACCCTGTGGAGGCCCCCAGGGCAGAGCCAGGCAGTGGACCCAGGACAGGCGTTTCTGGATGTCCCACAGAGGCCCCCAGGGGCAAAGCCAGATAGCAGACCCAGGGTGGCTGCTCCTGCACACCCTGCAGAGGCCCCGTGCTCCTGCATGCCCTGGGGAGGCCCCCAGGGGGTGGAGCCAGGCAGTGGACCGGGACAGGCGCTCCTGGATACTCCTCGGAGGCTCCCGGGGGCAGAGCTAGGCAGCAGACCCAGGACAGCTGCTCCTGGATGCCCCGAGGAAGGCCCCAGGCCAGACCCCTCCCCCCCAACTGAGCTGACACACCTGGCACAGCTATGCCGGCCGGCCGTGGAGGCTCCCAGTGCAGAGCCACCCTGCCAGCCTCCATCTTGGCTGGGTTAATTTGCATACAGCCACTCTGATTGGTTCGTAGTAACGGTCAATTTGCATGTTTCTCTTTTATTATATTAGATAGATGTTTGTATAATCCCAAACTATCCAGTTTTGTATATGAGGAGCTTGAAAGTTGCAACTCTGTCCTATCAAGTAAAAAGCTGGGCAGATTGAAAAATCAATAATTTAACAAGAGAGGCAAGAACATAGGGTGCACAGGACACACTGCTTCCTCCAGGACTGGAGAGACCTATGGGTGAACACAGGGAGTAACACTTTATCAGAGCAGAGACTCAAGAGCAGAAACCACTATGGAAACCAGCACCAGAGGAAGAAAACCTGACCTGTCACTGATGATGAGACTCAGTGTGGACAAGTTTGAGAGTTAAAATTTGAGGGGACCTACTTATAGGGACATCCCCACAGTATTGTGAAATGTATCTCCACACATTCAACCAGGTTCCATAGTAAATAATGGAAAACATTTCCTCATGCTTCTGACAGCATTCTGTTTTCCTTCATAAGGCCCTAAAGAGAAGCTGGTAATAAAACTGACTGGGTATTATCAGAGTCTGACTAACCTGGTAGGAGAGAAATACCCAATGCTATCCCTCTCTAGCCATTTTGTCCCTCCTAATGGGTAGGAAAAAAAAGAAACACTTATGATGTTTACAGTTCAGAGGCACAGGCCCATTAAAGACTGGGACCTAATCATGAGACTGTTGACCTCTGTCCATATTATAAGGGCCTATTTACAGTGTGTCCTTATACTCAGAATGTCATGTCTGGCTATCCAGAAAAAAGTTACAAGGCATACTGAAAGGAAAAAATAAATTTTGAAGAGACAGAGCAAACATCAGAATCAGACATGGAAGGGATGAGGAATTTAAAGCAACTATGATTGATCTTCTAAAGCCTCTAATGGATAAAATAGACAGCATGCAGGAACAGATGGGCAATGTAAGTAATGAGGTGGCCATCCTAAGAAGGAATCAAACAGACATGCTGTGATAAAAAGCACTGGAACAAAAATGAAGAATGCCTTTAATGGGCTTATTCGTAACCTGAACACAACTAGGAAAGGGATGTGAGTTAGAGGATATAAAGATAGAAATCTCCCAAACTGAAAAAGAAAAACACTGACAAAAACAACAGAACACAACACCATATCCAAGGGCTATAATACAAACAAGTGAATAATGAGAATATCAAAGAAGAAAGAGAAAAGAAATAGAAGAATTTGAAACAATAACAACTAAGAACTTCCCTAAATTAACATCAGGCAAAAAAACACAGATTCAGGACACTCAGAAAATATGAAGCAGGAAAATACTTCCCCTACCCGCCCCCCCAAGAAAACAAAACCAACACACACACACACACACACACACACACACACAATACAATTAGGCACATCATTTTTAAACTATAGGGAAATCAAAGATAAAGTAAAATCCTGAAAATAATTGGAAAAAAGCACTTTACCTATAGAGGAACAAAAGTAAGAATTACAGTGGAACATTGGTTCTTAAATTTAGTTTTCCCAGAAGGCTGTTCGAGAAGCAATTTGTTCACAAACTGAATCCATTTTCCCATTAGAAATAATGTAAATTGATTTAATCCTTTCCAGATCCCCTAAATGATTCAGTTTTAATCTTTTATGCACAATACAGTCTAAAGTACTACACACAAACACATTAAAAATAAAAGGAAATGAAATGAAATGTAAATGAAATGTAACAAAAAGAAATGAAATGTTCATAAAAAATGAAAATTTTTATACACATTTACTTGAATGAATTAAGTTCAAAAGCCAAGGTCCCACAGTATTTCTTTTTTAAGCTCTATCCTTTTCACAAGTTTCATCTTCCTTTGCTGCTATCGATAACTTTTTAGGGCCTATGGTGACTTACTCTAATATGAGAGTAATATGCAAATTAACCCTCACTCCCTTGCACCCAAGCCACGCCCACCAGCCAAGCCATGACCACCAGCCAATCAGAGAGACTGTATGCAAATTAACCCAGCCAAGATGGCAGCCAGCAGCCATGGAGCTAGAGCAAACAGGAGGCTTCCGTTACACTAGCGATGGAGGAAACTGCTTGTCTAGGCTGGCTATGGCCTCCACTCAAGGCAAAAATGTTTCAGTTATAGAAACCACGGAGCTGAAGCAAACAAGAGGGTTCATTGCCTGCCTAGGCTTCCACTCAAGGCAACAAAGTTTCAATTATAGAAGATAGATAAACCCCAGAAACCTGATTCCAGCCAGCCTTGCTGGGATGTTGGGTCAATGGGAGCTGTGAGCAGCCTGAAAATGGCCCTCAGTCCCTCATCCAGGCTAGCCAGGTACCCTAATAGGGACCCATGGGGTGAGGGTTCCCACTGGGGGGCTTGTCCAGCCTGCAAACAGCCATCATCCCCTCACCCAGGCTGGCCAGGTATGCCAGCAGGTGAATATCCCCTGAGGGGTCCCAGACTGTGAGAGGGCACAGGCTGGGCTGAGGGACTCCCTCCACCCCCCCCCCCGAGTGCACAAATTTTTGTGAACCAGGCCCCTAGTATTTAATAAGCAGCAAAACACACACACACACACACACACACACACACACACACAAATACTCCTAGCACAAGGTTTAGTGGTAAACTTATTCATAGTCACACATTCTCTCCTTTGTCTCCTAAGACACATGACTGTTCAGACATGTGTTAGCATGAAAGAATTGTCTGGTCTAGAACTGAAGTTTTGTTTCACAACTGAGTTATTTTCCATGAACAACTTGGTCAATAACCAAATTGTACGAGATTGGAGACATTGAAGAACTTAAGTTTCACTGTGTATCTGACTTCTCAGACACCATGGAAGCAAGAAAAGAGTAGAATGAAGTATTTAAAAGGCTGAAGGAAAAACAAATCCAAAAATCCCTACCAACACAGAATTCATATCCTGATAAATCACCCTTCAAAAGTGAGGAGAAATGAAGACCTTTTTTTTCTAATTTTCTTCTTGAGAGTATTATAGATGTCCCCCATTTTAGCCTTTCTTTCTACTCCCACCTGTCTCCCGTTCCATCCTAGGCCTTCACCACATTATTGTTTGTGTATATGGGCTATATGCATATAAATTATTTGGTTAATCTCTTCCCACTCCCTCCTCCCTTCCTTCTGAGATCTGTATCCAGGCCTCTGGACCTGTTTTATTCATCAGTTTATTTTGTTCATTAGATTCCACATATAAATGAGACCATGTGGCTTATTTTGCTTAACATAATACTCTTCAGGTCCATCTTTGCTGTCTCAAAGGGGTAAGTGACCCATGTTTTTTGTAGCTGCATAGTATTCCTTTGTGTAAATGTTCCACTCATCTACTGATGGACACCTAGGCTGTTTCCAAATTTTAGCTATCTAATCTAATAAAAGAGTAATATGAAAATTGAACCTCACTCCGTCACAACCACAAGCTATGCCCTCAAGCCACACCCACCAACCAATCAGGAGCAAATATGCAAATTAACCCAACTAAGATGGCAGCGGCCACAGAGCTGGAGTTGCCCTGGGCAATGGAGGAAGCCAGGGCCCTGTGGGCCCTGAGCTCTACTCAAGGCTACAAAGTTTCAATTATAGAAGATAAACACACCCCAGATACCTGCTGGGTGGGGACCTTGGGTTGCCAGGGGCAACCCAGGCTTTGAGCAGGGGACCAAGGCAACAAAGTTTCAACTATAGAAGTTAAATAAATCCCAGATACCTACTTCTAGCCATTCACCCCAGTAGGGTCTTGAACCCTGAAGGGGCTGTGGGCAGCCTGAAACAGCCCTCTGCCCCTCACACAGGTTTGCCAGGCACCCCAGTTAGGACCCAAACCCTGAAGGAGCTGTGGGCAGCCTAAGACGGCTATCAGCCTGTGACTCAGGCTGGCTAGGCATGCCAGCAGGTGGACATCCCCCGAGGGTTCCCAGACTCTAGAGGGCACAGGCTGAGGGAACCCCCAAGTGCACAAATTTTTGCACACCGGGCCTCTAGTTTTAAATGCTGAAATGAATATAGGGGTGCACATATACTTTCTGACTGGTGTTTCAAGAAGTGAGGGGGTATTTTGCCACTAGATGTACTTTGCAAGAAATGTTAAAAGATGTTTTTTAGAGAGAAGCAAAATGATGTATATCAGAAAATGATACATATCAGACCTACATAAAGGATGGTGACGAATGAAGACTAAGTGAAGATGAAATAAAAACTTTAACTTTTTTTTTAATTTTACATTATTAAAAGTATTACAGAGGTCCCCGTTTTTCCCATTGACTCCTGCCCAATTGATCAACACTATTAGTCAACAGTATTTAAAATAAAATAACAACAATGTATTCAATTGTGTATTATTATATATAACATATTTATATACATTACTAGAGGCCCAGTGCACGAATTTGTGCATGGATGAGGTCCAGCTGGCCCACTCTGATCAGGGTAATTGGGTGCAGCTGGTCAGGGGGAAGGGCCACGGCAGTTGGCCAGGTGGCCCCGCCCCCTGGTTGAACTCCAGGTTGAACTCCCCATTGAGGGGATAATTTGCATATTGGCCTTTTATTATATAGGATTATATATATATGTATATATGTATATATGTATATATGTATATATGTATATATGTATACTTATATACAAGTGAAATGAATGATGGCAATGGTATGAGAGATAGAAGGGAGGAATTAAGATTATATTGTTATTATAAGGTACTCACACTATCCATGAATGAATATAATGTTATTTTAAAGTGAGTTTGGATTATTTATAAAGATAATGTAACAGTCTTGGGAAATCAGTAAAAGAATTTTTTAAAAAGTATAACCAACGTGTAAAGAGAAGAGATAAAATGCAATTATATAAAATATTTAATTAAAACTGCATAAGGCAGAAAAACTTTAGAAGACAAAAATAGGAATAAAAAATGAGGTCAACAAATAGGAAATAGTAACAGATATGGTAGATATTAATCCATATTGGTAGTTCTCTCAATGATCATTTTGAATATCAGTGGTCTAAATGCACCAATTAAAAAACAGAAATTTTTAGAGTGGTTTAAAAAACAAGACCCCACTATGTGTTGTCTACAAGAAATCTATTTTAAATATAAAAGCATGTATAGATTAAAAGTAACTATATGGAAGAATATAGGCTGTCCCCAGAAAATGTATATACAAACTTTGAATAATATAATGGCAGTGTTTATTAAAATACATTTCATTTTCCAAATGGAGCTACCACCTGTTAAAGTGTATATATATATATATATACACATTTTGGGGGGAACACCTGTATATACACTAAACAAAAGAAAGCAGTAGTTATATTAATTTCAGACAGAGCTGACATCAAAGAAGAAAAGTTATCGAAGGTAAATAAGGAAATTACGTAACAATAGAGGGTCGATTCTCCAAGAAAATATGACAGTCGATAATGTGTAAGTGCCTAGCAACAGAATGCCAAGCCATGTGTGACAAAAACTAATAGATTTGCAAAGCGAGTTGATGAACACGCTCTCATAGCTGGGGATTTCCATACCACTCTCACAGAAGAACATTGATCCCTCAGGCAGCAATTCAGTAAGAGTTGCACTGTATCCTGGAAATGGAAGAAAAAACGTAAGCAATGTTAGTAATAAAATATTTAAAAATACTAAATAGAAGGTATTTAATGCAACTCAACATTTAATTTCTGCAACTTACAATAAATTAATTCAAATTATTTCACTTTTTACCTTTTCTGTTTTATAATTTTCTCATCTCTAAAATGAGGCTATATTTACAAACTAATTGCAATGATTAATAACTTTTGCTTTAGGCAGCATTTTCCAAGCCAAACTGCGTTGCAGAATAATAAACTTCCTAAATTCTCTACCAAGCAAAGATGAAGGACAGAGAAAATAAATTACATTGACCAAATAGGTACTTGGAGGAGAAAATGTGTGTAATGCTAAAATATTTTCTCATTGATTTTAAGACTAGGGACCAGATTCATGGATAAATAAACTTATGCAAACCATAGAAATAGCTGTGTGTAGAAAACTAAAATATTTTGTTCGAATGTTGCAACGTTTTGGATATACAGTGACGTAATTAATGTAGCAAGATCACTGTGATTTTAGATTGCATGTCTTTAAGTCAGCTAATTTCCTTTCTTTCTACCATAATCTGGGAAATGTTTTCCAGGTCCCTCCAGTGGGCGCTGTGATTTTGAATTTGATCTCTGTTCCTGGGAGCAGGAACAGGACGATGACTCTGACTGGAATCTGAAAGCTAGCAGCATCCCTGCTGCAGGCACAGAGCCAGCTGCGGACCACACCTTGCGAAATTCGTCTGGTCATTACATCTTCATAAAGAGCTTGTTCCCGCAGCAGCCCATGAGAGCAGCCAGAATTTCAAGCCCAGTCATAAGTCGAAGAAGCAAAAACTGCAAGGTATGGTAAAGACAGAAATATTAGGCTCAACTTCTGATAGATTCAATAAGGAAAATGAAATGGTCAGGACAAGACCAAAAACGTGCTTCAATTTATTCAACTTGGGATATGTGAGGAAGAAAGATGGTGAGGTAAGGATGAGATGGAAGGATACTTGGAACTGTAGGAAGAATTTATTCTGTGAGTATAATCCATAAATATTGGAATTTTGCAAACCATTGGGAAATTTCATGATTATTATCCACAGATAATTCAAAAGGAATAAAATACCAGTTGTTTTCACTCAGGAATTTAGCACATATTGGTGTTATGAGAATTTCTCCATCAGAAAACAATTAAACAAACAAGGATTAATATTAGAGATAGTTGGAGGTACAATAAACTATCTGAAGATGTCTTCATGAAAAAAGAGAGACTGAACTTGCCCCCCCTCAAAAAAAAAGTAGAATAATTTATATATGAAGGAAGAAAAAAATGGTTTTGCCACGATCCTGTGGAAATTTGAAGAAAACATTTATGGAGTATTGAAAGTATAAATAAGGTTGTGTGGCTCTTATGATGACTATGTATTTTCAGGATCTTTCCCTTTCCTTTATTTATTTTTTGCTTCATGTTTTCTATTCCACAAAAATATCGAGTCAGCTACAGCAGGAACTAAACTTGGCTATATATATAATATAAATTAAGCCATCAGGGATGACTTCGCAGGAATCTTGCTTTTGAGAGATTGATATATAAACCGTATCTTTATTTATGTTCACAATGAAAAGTGCAGTCTTCCTAAGATCTGAACACATGATTTTGACTGCTGTTTCACCACAGTTTGAGCACTGAAAGAAAAGCCGATTACATCCACCTACTCGCTGATTGATCAGAGAATCAGGCTGGGAGATAGTAGCATGATTTAATTCTTTGTCTTCAAACTCTACTATTCTCATGTACCTTTCTCCGCATTAGCGAGCCCTAACCCTGGGAAGGAGACATATTAAATTATTGCTTAAAGGCTCCCATTGTATCTGCTTCTGTTCCAGATGCTTGTTCTTCTGTTCCATCTGCCTAACCTTCACATCCCACCACTGTCACAGCGTTAGAGCATGTTAAACCTTTTGTCTGTCTTAGGAGAGTTTCTGTGTGAGCTTAAGGTGATTCATAGGAAAACTCTCAGAGAGTGATCTCATCTCTTTTATGTCTTCACGCACATTTGGTAGTTGTGCCACTCCGGTTTCAGAGATTTTTCTGCAAGAAAGTGAAATGTTCAGATTAGAGTTTTAGAAAAATAACTCAGATGTCCAGAATGAATGTAATATATCATTCAGATTTATATTAAACTTTAATTAGCCTGCCAATAAAACCTGACTTTTAATCAATTCTATTTTGTTTGTTTTTGTCTTCCAAATTACTTGATACTGTCTCAAAAATAAAGCCCAAACACACCAGACTTTATATAGTTTTAGTATCTATAAACCTGTGTGTGTATATATATATGAAAATTATAAATAAGTTCTAGTCTTAGAAAGCCAATTAAAAATTATACATGAAATACATATAAAATTCCAGTTGACTTCTAAGCTTTTCTACTTAGACATTTTCTCTAAAAATGTTCAAAAGATTTTTTCTTTTCACACTGTAGTAACCAAGGATTTCATCCATCTCCATTTTCCCTGGTCCCAGAACTGTAGTTCCTTCTGTTTTAAACATCTGTGTGAGAATAATGAAGTATGCCTAGAAGAAATGTCAAAAATTAATGATGAATGGCTTACATTATGAATATTTATGATATAGATTGAATACAAAGAAGTAAGGAAAGGTCAAGCTGGAAATGATGGGGTCTCTCATGTAAAAAATATATATGTATTAGATAAGCAGAATGACCTCCCAAATTTTCGCAAAAATCCTCTCTATCACTTGACCTTGTGGAATACCTTCAAGCAGACAAACTCAAATTGGAGGTTTTTCTTCCTTTTGAGAAATGGGTGGTGGTGATGGAGATTGATGAGGAAAGAGATCAAACCTCTGAGTGACTACAATTTTCAGTGAAAATGCCTCTTTTGAATTCAGTACTTAGCAGACTTTTCTTCACTCAGGTTGCCCCGTGATAAGGTTCTGTTGTCATCAGGTGTTCTCTGTAGAAATGGAGGTGTTTTGATGTTATTTTTACATGATAACCTACTGGCATCATTCAGAAATGGTCTCAAGGAGATAGAGAAGTATTTGCTGTGCTGTAACACATACCCTGCATGTGTCTGGTACAAACGGGAAAACAGACCATGTCTGTGACTAGAAGGGTCCAGAGAGACAGGTGCTGTGCCCTCAGATTGTCTCTCTCATGCCTGTTGATGCTGCCCAAGAGTCTGCCTGGGCCCCTTTTGTTTCTCACTCTAAGGAGTGAAGCCCCGGTTTCACCAGTCCTCCCTGGACAAGGCACAGGGGTCATAGATCTCACATTTTCCAACATTAATTGCTTAACAACACAAGGAATGTATTTGGATTGGAGCATAATATCTGAAAGTTTCATCAGCTGGGCAATTTGAGTAGAGTCATTCACATGGCTTACGTATTCCTCACGCTCTTTGAAGTATGCATTGCACATATTGTTTGATCACATTCTTTCCCTTTAAACACGTCAATTTTTCTCTCTCTAGAGTTTGCTATTGTTTCAGTAATGTCTTATTGTGTGTGAAGATCCAGCCCCATTACAGTTTTCCCTCATTCATACAAATGACAAGATAAAAAAGCTTTAAAACCCTCTGAATTCTTATTGTTCCTAACCTGTACTATTCTTTCTGTCAGATTTTTTTGACTCTTCCTTTCTATGTAACAATCACTAAAAAGCTAGTCGAATTTATCTTTGAAATGTTAAAGTGTTTATTAATTTTTACTCAGGGAAAAACTCCCAAACTGCTCTTCTGAAGCATGTTTCTAACATTTTGAGTAAAATGTGGGTAATTGCTGTCCTGGCGGTTTTGCTGTATAGGGTGGAACCTCAAATATCCTGTGGAGCTGAAAATGTGTTTCAAGTGCAAGAATGCGGTGGAATAATCAATAGAGGATTCTGCTTTTTGGAGAAAATGATTTAAGTTTCATGAGACTGAAAATGATTGTGTTTCGTCCCTTCTATTTCTTAATCTTGAAAAGTCTTTTTGTATAACACATCAGTTTTTAATATTTCATTCCTTTGATAGTGATATTAAGAGTTTATCAATGAATCCTACATTTAGAAATCACAGAAAGTAAACTCTTGCTCATTTTTTAAAACTAAATTTCTATTTGATCCTTATTGCGCTATCTCTATATATAGCAACATATGATTTAAGGCCGGCGCCGGCCTAACTTTCCTCAGTGTTAGAGTATTCACAGAACAACGGGACATGTAGATTTAGTTTTCTTTCTGGAATTAATGACAAAGAGGGCAATATAATCATTGAAAATAAAATGGAATTGTACTAATTATATCTAACTTTCTTATTCTTGGTTACAGATAATTTTTAATTATCACATGTATGGAAATGGCATTGGGTCACTCACCTTGACCCAGGTATCAGTCTCAAACAAAACAAGGCTCCTAGTTAATCTCACTGTAGAACAAGGCAACTTCTGGCAGCGGAAGGAATTAATACTGTCTGGTGAGGAGGACTTCCAACTCAAATTTGAAGGAAGAGTAGGGAAAGGACACCGCGGTGATATTGCACTGGATGACATTGTTCTTACGAAGAATTGTCTACTGTCCTATCGGTCCATGAAAGAACAACTAGCGGTTCCTCTTCTAAAAGGTACACTTCAACTTGTGTTTGTTTGGTGGTTTTACATTGAATAAGCAATATAAAATATGAATAAGATATTTTCCATTTCTGTTTTCATAAGTCTTTAAGTACAGTTTATATCATATTTTTCCATGTATGAGCTGTTTCCCATTTTTCCAACCCCAAAATAAGAAATCAATATTTTAAACATCTGCTGGTTTTCCTCTTATGGCCTTCTTTTTTGGCATCTTAAGGAGTTGTTCTTCCTGTTTTCTCCACTGTCTGATCATAAGCTCAGTGGGAGGAGGTCCAAATTGTCTCTCTGCAGTTATATTTCCATGCTCTTTTACATAGCTGATTACATTCAGTTTGAATTTTGCAGAGTGAAACAATTGCTTACCTGTATTTATCTTTTTATTTTTTTACATCTTTATGGGCTCACAATGCTCCGGTCCCTGGTGCATCTGAGCAATCTCCACCTCCACCTCTAACTACAGCATCAACTGATGTCAGTAACAATAAGGCTCATGATTGGAGTGAGCCTGTTTGACAAGGTATGGGCAGCTATGCATCTGCGAGGCTCCCTTCTCGGCTGTCTTCCCTGTATCAGATGCCCCTTGATTTTCAGTTTAATGATTTTTAGAAAAAAGATAGCGTATTATACACAGAAAAATACGGTATTTTACCTGCCGGCACATTCAAATTGGATTAGCCATATTTCACTTGTTCAGTAGCCAGTCATGGCTGTCTCCCGGGCAGCACAGGATATGAAGTGAGTGTTAGGGCACTTTCAGGTCTGTCCCTGACAATGGATTCCATTTTTCAGGGTAAATTTTGTGAATTCCTACGAATTGCAGTTGTATTCTTATTTAAATAGAAGCACAGAAATGTACCCAGGGCCAAATGTGAAAGCACAAGTATCATATTCTAGTGGACTAGATACTTGTCTCAGACTCCCTTCTTACTATGTGCTGCACCACACTGAGACTCAGTTTCCTCATCTCCAAAGCAAATAGACCATCACCAATTTCTTAGGTTCTTGGGTTCTTATGAATAAAAAGAGGTAATTGCCTATGTAATTTGTCTAGTTTCATGTCTGGGATAATGTAAGCAATTATTCAATAAAATCATCTCATTTTATATTATGCTATATTTTGGAGCACCTTTATCATTTTTCCTTAGGCAGTGTAGCCATTTGAAAGTAAGTATCCATTATTCACCTTTTTATTAAAACACGTTTTTCTACCATTTGTTTTGACAAAGTTATTTTTCTTGAAGAGATCACAAGCGTATAATTATTTTATATTACATTATAATCATTCAATTTTATCATTTATTGATAATGTCTCTATTTTTAAGAAATCATGAATACTATGTATATGTGTGTATCTTTGAAATGTTTAATAAACATTAATTTCTTATTACTCCAAAAACACTTAACTTGGAATTTTCACAGTTTGAAGAAGGGTAATTAGCTTATGTTCACATTTATTAAAGTTTTGAAAGTCACTCCAGTTCATGGAGACTTTTCATCTTTATTCAGGTGTGTAGGCTAACATCTCTGTTAAGGATAGCTTAAAATTGAAAAGATAAGAGGAGACAAAACATACATGTTTATGAAGATACAATTGAACTTAACGTGAAATCAGTGATTTTAATGAGCCAAATAAGACCCAGGGTTTTATTAGCAGATTGGTTATATTACTATTAATTTCCCAGAGTTATATTTAAGAGTTTATCTATCTATCTATCTATCTATCTATCTATCTATCTATCTATCTATTTCTTTAATTTTAGGAAGTAAGCTTCAATGTTTTTTCACTATCAAATATATTGGGTGATCTAATGTAATAAAAGAGTAATATGCAAATTGACCATCGCTCGAGACACCTAAGCCACACCCACCAGCCAAGCCATGCCTCCCAGCCAACCAGAGCGGCTGTATGCAAATTAGTGCAGCCAAGATGGAGGCCAACAGCCATGGAGCTAGAGCAAACCAGAGGCTTCTGTTGCAACTGCCTGCCTAGCCTGGCTAAGCCTCTGCTCACAGCCACGTCCACCAGCCAAGCCATGCCTCCCAGCCAATCAGAGCGGCTGTATGCAAATTAACCCAGCCAAGATGGAGGCTGGCAGGGTGGCTCTGCACTGGGAGCTTCTGCGGCTGGCATAGCTATGCCAGGTGTGTCAGCTCAGTGGGGGGGGGGTCTGGCCTGGGGCCTCCACGGGGCTTGCAGAAGCAGCCATCCTGGGTCCGCTGCCTGGCTCCACCCCCCGGGGGCTTCCTCGGGGTGTCCAGGAGCAGCTGTCCTGGGCCTGCTGCCTGGCTCTGCTCTGGGGGCCTCCTCGGGGGCGTGCGGGAGCTTCTGCTGCACAGTGCGGAGAATCCGAAGCCAGTTTGCTGCCTGGCTCCACCTTAGGTGTGTTTGCTCAGCAGCAGGGCCCCACCGAGGGATCCTGTACCAGCGTCCGCCCCTGGCTCGCCACTCAGCTCTGCGCCAGGTGTGTTTCCTCAGCGGTGGGGGGCCACCAGGCATGTGCGATCGTGGGCCCTCTGGTGGGAAACTTCCAGGCCTGCACTCACCAGCCCTCCCACCCCCCAGTGCACGAACCCTGAAGGGGCCGTGGGCAGCCTGAAAATGGCCCTCAGCCCCTCACCCAGGCTGGCCAGGCATGCCAGCAGGTGGACATCTCCCCCCAAGGTGTCCCAGCCTGCAAGAGGGCACAGGCTGGGCTGAGGGACCCCCAGCCCCCGATTGCACAAATTTTTGTGCACCGGGCCCCTAGTATGAACATAAGTAAGAGTGAAAAAATACATTCATAAAAAGTACCTCTTTTTAAAACTTTATTTTAATTTATTGGGATGACATTGGTTAATAAAACTATATAGGTTTCAGTTGTCCGATGCTATAATACATCATCTGTAATATTGTGTTGTCTGTTCAGCACCCCAAGTTAAGTTTCCTTTAATCACAATTTACTTCCCCCTTTTCTTCTCTTACTTTCCCCACCTCCCTTTCCCTCTGGTAATGACCATACTGTTGTCTATATATATGAGGGTTTTGTTTTTTGTGTTTTTTATTTTTTATTTTTGCTAAATTCCTTCACCTTTTTCACACATCCCCCAAACCCCTCCACCTCTAAAAGCTTATTTTGTTGGCGATTCTATTAAGTACCAAGTGATGATGGATAAAAATTATTGTTTAACAAATTTCAATATGAAAAATTCAACCAAGATTCCTCTCTAAATGTTCATATGCAAATTCAGCCACTATCAGACTCTCTGTTTTATTGGCAGATATTTTTAAAAATCTCTTAGTAAATGAGGTCAGGGAATTAGTCGTGTGTGTGTGTGTGTGTGTGTGTGTTGTGTTTTGAGTCCCCACAGTTATTTTTAAATATGAATTAAGCAAGAAGAATAGTCAGGGATATAACATGGTAATCAACTTTGGCCTTGCATATATTTAAAAATATATGCAAGGCAAAGAGAGCTGAGTGGATTAGCTCCTTCTAAGGTCACTCATTTCCCTGAAATATTTGTCAATAGTTTAAAAGGCTGCTATCTACTGATGAAAATGTCAGCATAGAAAATCAGAGTCCTGAGTTAGGGAAATCAGGCTGATTGCATTTGGCTCTGTAATTTAGTGACACCTGTACACAAAGTTTGGTGCGAAGTGCATGTGTTTGAGGTTTAAAGACATGAACTTGGATCTCTGCTTCGCTTACTACCTATGAAATCAGCCACCTGGTCTACTTAAGCTCCTTAATTCTTACCTTTCTTATCTGTAAAAACAGGATTACTATAATTTATTTCTAAGTGATTTGAAAACATAATTGAGATATATGTTTTTAAAAATACTTGGCAGATAGTTGGTTTTCAGTTGTGTTCTTTTTTCTGCCACTCCTACTGGAGGGATTATAAAATTAAACTACAAGTTGAAATTTGTTGAAAGTATATTATGTACTTATTGGTTTTACTTTGTGACATTTCATTCACTACTCAAAAGAGTTTATACCCGTTCTGCCCCTGTTTCTTCTTCAAAGTAATTGCTCTCACAAAAAACCCAAAATATGTAATTAGTAAACTTGCTGATTTTATTATATACTAGCTGTACCCAGCCACACATTGCTGTGGCTCAGTCTGGTTAAATGGAAAAGAAAGGAGAAAGCGCACGTTTCTGATATGTTTAATTCCACAATGCTTGTGGGTATACAATGCACCCTTTTAGGCAGTTGCCCCTAGCATGCCGCTGCCCCCACCCTGCCCAGCTGGTCTGGTCTCACACACGTGTGCCTCTGCAGCCTGGGCATGGGGCATGGGCCGCCTGTGGGTACCCCTGCTACCCACAGGCGGCCCATGCCCCGTGCTCCACACCCAAAGCAGACCGACCGCTCCCGACTCCCACCGGCAGGGGCCCTTGCCAAGCTGCCCAAAAGCTGGAGGAAGAAGGAGCCGAGGAAGTTCCCCCACCTGCCATACTCCCCTCGAGCCTTTGGCTGCCAGAGTGGGGGGGACCTTGGCGGCTGCCCGTGCCCCGAGCCCCAGCCCAGCCCCGGCCCGAGGCCCAGCCCTGAGCTGGTTGATATTTCACAACATGATAACTGGCATGCTGATTTTCAATTGCAGTATGCGCGGTGGTATCCCTGGCAGATTGAGTGAATTCAAATTTTTTTTTGATAATTAACCGCTTCATCTGCTTCCACAACAGTGTCAATGGACTTGTATGTGACTGTCTGGCTTTGAATGTTAGACTGAATAATATTATTAAGTTCGTAGCTTGTGTTGCTTTTACGTCCAACAGATGGCACTGTTTTTAAAAAACATTTGTTTACCTTTTTTTTAAAAAAAAAAAAAGCATTTTTTTACTTCTGCATATTCGAATGCAACATTGTGTCTAAATTTCAAAGTAATCGGTGAAGCACTTTCGGAGATTTGAGATTTTGAACAAATGAACATTTACACTTTTATTTATATAGTTAAAAACCTAAGTGATCATTCGACTGTTCAATGGTTCAACCATTCGACCGTTTCACCACTTGACCAGTAGCTATGATGTGTACTGACCACCAGGGGGAAGATGCTCCAACTGGTAGGTTAGCTTGCTAATGGGGTCCAGCCTTTGAGACTGGGTGACACAGGCCAGACACGCCCTAGAGCCTTCCCACCCTGATTGTGCACCAGTGGAGTCCCTCGGCCTGGCCTGCCCCTTCTCAAAATACAGGACCCTTGGGGGAAGCCCACAGACCAGGCTGAGGGACTCCACCAGTGCATGAATCCGTGCACCGGGCCTCTAGTATTACTTATAATAAACTAGAAATATTACTAAAATTCACAAAAGTTGATGACTTGGTTGGGTATGGTATAGGTGGGAAAAGGAAATAAGTTAATTTTTAAAAGTAGACATACTCCCTAGAATGTTTTCCAAGTTAAATTCTCAAATTTATTGCAAATATACCTGGTAGACAAAAAAGGTTTTGAAAATTTCATGCAGTGGCGATACACAGGCTGTTGATCATGGACATTGCTATGGTTAAGAGAAGCATCACAGCAACAAATGTACTGTGAGCCATTCTTTCACTGTGCATTTGTCCTGAGTATGTTTCTCCTTTGTCTTCTCTATGTAGCCATGATTTTGCTTAATGTTAACAACAAAAGCCCCTATACATTGAGAAAATTCTGGAGAGGAAAGCAAGGCATGTAAAAAAGAAATTAGAATGTAAGAGAAAATAAAAGTATGCAACATTTTGACCAAGGATATCTGGCTTTGAAGAAGAGACAGATTTAAAAATACTGTGTTTTCTGGCATATAAAACTACTTTTTAACCCAGGAAAATCTTCTCAAAAGTTGGGGGTTGTCTTATATGCTGAAAAATACAGTATAATAGTTGAAGAGCCCATAGACTATATCATCTAGGGATTCATTACTGAGTTTGTTTATATAAACATTAGAGACCGGGTGCATGAATTTGTGTTCTGGTAGAGTCTCTGGGCCTCGCCTTTGGGGAATCAGACAAAAACTGGCTCTCCATCATCTCCCTGAAGGGTCCTGAATCTTTGGTTAATCTCTTCCTGCCCTTCGGCCCCCTTTCCTCTGAGATTCATTATATTCCATGTGTCCATGCCTGTGCATTGAGCATCTGCTCCCTGGTGGTCAGTGCATGTCATAGCTATTATTCGAATGGTCAAATGGTTGAATGGTTGCTTAAGCATACACACACACACACACACACACACACACACTAGGGGCCCAGTGCACGAAATTCGTGCACGGGGGGGGGGAGAGTGAGGGGGTTCCTCAGCCCAGCCTGCCCCCTCTCACAGACTGGAACCCCTCAGTGGATGTCCTATGATGGCCCCAGTCTGCCAGGCACCTTTTGTGTGTGTGTGTGTGTGTGTGTGTGTGTGTGACACCACTGGGGACCTGCCCCCAGCCACATCTGAGGCTCAGAGCAGTCCTCCTGTGTGTGTCTACCTGCTGGGGGCCTGCCCCCAGGCTTGGAGCAGGCACTCCCTCTATGTTGATCTCTCTTGCCTTTCCCTGCATGTTGTTCTCTTTTTTGAGCTGTGGCCAGGGCTGGGTGCTGCCTGCCTCCCAAACTTGCCTACTGCCCATCTTCCTTCAGCCACCAGGAAGCAGGGAAAACCCTACCTTGTGGTCAGGCCAGCCTTTTCCTGCTCCCTGATCCCTGGAAGGGATCTGAGGAGCCGCCAATCAGGCCCCGAGCCCACAGGAGCTTGCTTTCCCGCTCCCCAGTGCCCCCCAAAGGGCCTGGGGAGCCGCCAAGCAGGCCACCGACTCTTTCCCACTCACCGGTCCTCTTCTGCCTTCCTTTCCCACTCCCCGGTGCCGCCAAGGGTTCTGGAGAGCCACCAAGCAGGGCCCCGGCCTGTGCAGCCTTGCTTTCCTGCTCCCCGATGCCCCGCAAAGGGCCTGGGCAGCCGCCAAGCAGGCCGAGATGCCCCCGCTGCCTCTTTCCCATTCACTGGTACCCTGCTGCCTTGCTTTGCCACTCCTCAGTGCCCCGCAAAGGGCCTGGGAAGCCACCAAGCAGGTCACTGACCCCCACTGCCTCTTTCCCGCTCCCTGGTGCCCTGCAAGGGGCCTGGACAGCCATCAAGCAGGCCGCCGACCCCCTGCCACTTCTTACCCACTCCCCGGTACCCCTCAAAGGGCCTGAGGAGCCGGCAAGCAGGCCCCCGACCCCCACCGCCTCTTTCCCACTCCCCGGTGCCCCACAAAGGACCTGGTTAGCTGCCAAGCAGGTTGCCAACCCTGCCGCCTCTTTCCCACTCACTGGTCCTGGGTCCTGCACTGTTCCACCCTGTAGCCGCTCTGGTGCACTCAGGAGGTCCTTCAGCCCGGCCTGTGCCCTCTCACAGTCTGGGACCCCTCTGGGGATGTCCACCTGCTGGCATGCCTGACAAGCCTGGGTGAGGGGCTGATGGCTGTCTCCAGGCTGGCCAAGCCCCCCAGTAATGTCCCTCACCCCATTGGGTTGTGGCCAGCGTGGGTGACGGGCTGATTGGTGCTTTCAGGCTTTAAGGCTGCCCACAGCTCCCATTGACCCAATGTCCTAGCAAGTCTGGCTAGACACAGGTGTCTGGGGTTTGTTTATCTTCTATAATTGATACACTGTTCTTTTAAGGCAAGGCCTCCTACTAACAAAGCCTTCTCTCTGCTTCACCTCACAGCATCTATAATGAGACAATGTTAATCTTAGTGATTAGGCCAGGCCTGCTGTTTCCTTCAGCTCATGAGGATTCTATGATTGTTATTTTGTTGCAAACATGTGTTTTGCTTGAGCCAGGCTAAGCAGAGTGGGCCGCAGTTTCACTTTCACTCCTGCTACAATGGAAGCTGCCGTTTACTCAGGTCCGTGAGTGGCAGCCTCCATGTTGGCTGGGCTAATTTGCATACAGTCGCTCTGATTGGCTGGTGGGTGTGGCTTACCCTGTCCCGGAGTAATGGTTAATTTCAATATTACGCTTTTATTAGTATATATATATATATATATATATATATATATATATATAGAGAGAGAGAGAGAGAGAGAGAGAGAGAGAGAGAGAGAGAGAGATACTAGAAGCCTGATACATAAAATTCGTGCATGGGGAAGGGTCCCCTCAGCCCAGTCTGCACCCTCTCCAATCTGGGACCCCTTGGATTGTGGTAAGAATATAGAGAATAAGAATTTTTGTGTGCTATTTTTTTTTAACTGACATTTGGGCTTCTCAATGCACTGTGTCTGATTTAACTAACATATGGGCAGATAAACAAAATAAAGTTATCTTATCAGAATATAATTTAAAATTCCAAAGTTGGAGATATAAACTTTTATGACAAAATGCACATAATCTCAAATATTTTATCTCAAATGATTTTAATGAAGGAGAAAGGCTTACAATTTTATTCAGTTTTATGGCTAATCTGTTTTTACTTATATTTCTGATCTTTCTGAAATTATTTTCTTGCTTTCTGATATATCCTATATAATAAAGAGGGAATATGCAAATTGACCGTCACTCCAGTCAATTTGCACCCACAGCTGAGGCTAAGTTCTCATAACGAGCCTTAAAGAGCAATCAGCAGGGACCTGAGGCTGCGTGCCCACCCACCTCCTGCATGGGGCTTGACAGGGGACCTGAGGCTGCTCCCCCTGCCCTGGCACCAGGCCAGAGGAACTCAGGCTGCACCCTCTTCCCTGGTGCCAGGCCAAGGGACCTCAAGCCATGACCCCCACCCTTGCCCCAGGCCAGGGAACCTGAGGCTGTGCCCCCCACCCAGCGGGACTTGATGGGGGTCCTCAAGGTGTGCCCTCCGCCCTGGTGCTGGGCCAGGGGACCTCAGGCCATGCCCCTCACCCCAGCACCAAGCCAGGGAACCTGAGGCTGTGCCCCCTGCCCCAGCACCAGGCTGGGGGATCACGGGCCACTCCCTCTGCCCAACAGGGCTTGATGGGGGACCTCAGACCGTGCCCACCTGCCCTGGCACCCAGGGGACCTGAGGCTGCACCCCCCCACACCTGGCAGGGCTTGACAGGGTGGGACCAGCCGGGTCTGGATCTAGGCCAATGAAGAGGGGACGTCCAGGTTTGGGTCTCGAGCAATTTTGAGGTGCACGTGGGTGGTTGAAGACTTGACTCTGGGTTCCATGGTGCACCCCAGACTCTGACAGGAGGAAGATTTTCATATACGTTTTACTAATTTTCTTTCATCTCTGACACTTCTATTATAGAGAAAGGGCAAATAGCAATATTAAAATATTTCCTCTAATTAATCCCCTTTTAATGTGCACGAATTTCGTGCACTGGGCTACTAGTATCTATATAATAAAGAGCTAGGGTCGTAATGACTGAAGGCTCGAGCAGACCGGAAGTCAGTGCTGGGTAGTGTGGTGACCCAGTACTGACTCTGGGTGCTGTGGATCAGGCCCAGAGAGAGGCCTTCAGAGAGAGAGGCAGGGTCTAATCTGTAGCCTCTATGGTAGCTGTTGATCAGAACTTGCCTATCTTTCTCTCCTGGCCTGACCAACAGTCATACCTCCATTTCTCTCCAGGCCTCCACCTGGGCTGCTTGCTAATCAGCCTTGCCTTTCTGATCAGGCCCCGTTGATAGGCCCAGAGACACTGACTGGCATAGAAACTGACCAATAAGAACGAGATCTGGGTCGACTGTGAGGAGCCAATCGCTGCCTATAAGGCGGAGCTTTTGACACTGACTGGCATAGAAACTAACCAATAATAACCAAATTGGCAGGAAGTGGAGGGCAGTTGGGGGCAGATCAGGCTGGCAGGGGAAGGCAGTTGGGGTCAACCAGGCTGGCATGGAAGGATAGTTGGGGACAAGATCAGGATGGGAGGGAAGGACAGTTGGAGATGAGATCAAGCCAGCAGGGAGAGCAGTTGGGGGTGAGATCAGGCAGGCAGGCAGAGGCAGTTAAGAGCAATTGGGCTGGCAGGCAGTAAGGTTATGGGCAACTAGGTAGGCAGGCAGAGGGATTAGGGGCAACCAGGCAGGCAGGCAGGTGAGTGATTAGGAGCCAGCAGTCCCAGATTGTGAGAAGGGTGTGTGACTGCTGGTGTGGGATTGGGCCTAAACTGGCAGTCGGACATCCCCTGAGGGGTCCTCAATTGGAGTGGGTGCAGGCTGGGCTGAAGGAACCGCCCCCTCAATGCACAATTTCGTGCACTGGGCCTCTAGTCTATAATAACAAAAGTGTGATATGCTAATTAGACTGAATGTCCTTCTGGCAACCTTCTGGACAAAAGCTGGGGCTGCGAGGGAAGCCCAGTCCCTGGTGCCTGCCAGTAGCTGGAAGGAAGCTCGGGTTCTGGGTGTCAGAGGGAAGCCGGTGCTGGTAGCCAGGGGGAGGAAGGCCTACTCTTACATGAATTTTGTGCATTGGGCCTCTAGTATATATATAAGAAGTTTCTTTAATGATGACCTATAATCTCTAATTAGGTTGAATGCTTTAAGCTCAATGTAATGTTTGAAAAGTAGTTGCATGAGATGTAGAAGTTTAGCTTGGTATTTTCTGCTAGATAATTTTGAGAGATAATCTCCCACTGTCTCTTCTATTGATTGTTATGATCAAGAAATCAGCTCTTTCCCAGGCTGGTTTGGCACAGTGGATAGAGTGTCAGCCTGCACACTGAAGGGTTCTGGATGCGATTCTGGTCAAGGGCACGTGCCCAAGTTGTGGGCTTGGTCCTCGGTGTGGTGCATGCAGGAGGTAGCCAGTTAATGATTCCTTCTCATCACTGATGTTTCCATCTCTTTCTCCCTCTCTGAAATCAATAAAAATATATTTGAAAAGAAATCAGCTCTCAATCAAGGTGCCTTTCCTTTGTTAGTAATGTTTTTTCCCCTCTCTGCTTGTTTCCTCTGTTATTCTACTAAATCATGTGAATTAGAGCAGGCTTCTTTTTATTTATCTTGCTTAAAATTCAGTGAACTTTCTGAATCTGGGCATTGATGTGCTTCATAAATTCTGAAACATTCTAAGCAATTATGACTTTGAATATTGCTTTTCCTGCATTCAATCATTTCCTCTGATCTCTAGTAAGACTTATGTTTGATCTCACTTACCCTTTCTTTTCCTTTTAGAAAGAGTGGGAGAGGAGGGCTTTGATATGAGAGGGAAACAGTGATCAGCTGCCTTCTGCACTCGGGGATTGAACCTGAAATCTGGAATTGAACCCATAACCATATTTAGTTTGTGGCCTGACCAGAATGGAACCCATCACTTTTTGGTGTACAGGACGACACTCCAACCAACTAAGCCACAATGGCCAGGGCAGAGGATTTTTGTCTTTTTAATCACCAAATATATAAAGTGAACTTTTTTCCTAATATGAAAGTACATGTATGGGGTGGGCAAAAGTAGGTTTACGTTCCATATGGAAATGGGACAATACATAATGCAAGAATAAGCTCTTTCATGACTCCTAACTGTAAGCCTACATTTTCCACCTCTATATTTAACTTTCATTTGCTAAGGTTTTGTTATTGACTAAAATATCTACTCCATTTATGAAATTGATGTTGCTGGCTGAGTAAATTGTTGCCATTTGTTAACAAGCAAGAATAAAGATATTTCTATTCATTCTAAAAAACCACAAGAATTATAATTTAAATATAGCAAAACGTGCAGGTTTTTCAGTATAAAATACAATGAATTTAACAAATGCAGACACCAATGTAATCCAAAACATATTAAAATATCGAACATTTTTATCACTCCCAAAGTTTTCCTTGTTCTCCTTCTCAGTAATATTGCCCCCTATCCCATCATATCCCATCAACCAATGTCCTGCTGTTTATCACCATAATTTAGATTTGCCTGGAATAAGCTTCCTATTAATGGTGCTCAGTGTAAGTTTTTTGAAATTTATCCATAATGTTGAGTGTATCACTATTTTGTTTCTTTTATTTAGTGAAATGTTTAAACCTCTAAGCACAAGTAACAACCATCAGGGGAAAATAAACTGAAACCACAATGAGATATTATTTTATTTAATGAGAATAAAGTGTTCATTTATTCTGTTGATGAGCAAATGGGTTGTTTCAAAGTATTGATATTATGAATTAAGAGAGAGAAACATCAGTGTGAGAGGGACACATCAATTGGTTGCCTCCCACATGAACCCCTACCAAGGCCAGGAATTGAACCTGCAACTGAGGATGTGCCCTCGAACCTAAATCAAATCCATGACTCTTTGGTGTGTGGGCTGCCACTCTAACCACTGAAACACAATGGCCAGGGCTGTGTACACATCTCTTTGTAGAGATATGTTTTCTCCTTATAAGTACCTGGGACTGCAGTTGCTTGATCCTGAGGCCGATGTATGTTTCACTTTATAAGCTACAACCAAATATAATATTCAAAGATGATTGTCACATTTTATAATTCTATCAATAATTATGTTTGACAGGTGCTACTCATTCTGACCAATATTCAGTTTATTTGTCTTTTTAATCTTTGCAATTCTAGTGCATATGAAATAATATCTCATTGTGGTTTCAGTTTATTTTTCTCTGATGGTTTTTACCAAATTTTTATTGATTAGTGTTGTTGTTAGTAGTACTGTGTTACTTTCCCTTCTTTTACAAAAGTTCATTGCTAGGATGTAAAACTACAACTGATTTTTGACAATTTAATTTTGTAGCTTTGCAAAATTCACTTCACACTAATAATTCTTATAGTTACATTTTCATAAATTCTTTGGAACTTAAAATTACGAAACATATTATAAAAATAGTATTGTTCTTTATTTCCAAGCTTCAAGCCTTTATTTTTCTTGCTGTCTTAGATATCTAGAACAATATCAAATATGGGTGGTAGGAAGATACATTTTGCCTCACTTCTGATTTTAGGAGGTAGCATTCTGTCTTTCTCCATTAAGTATGATGTTAGCTATTCATTTTTAAGGTAGTGGCTTTTATTAGATTGAAGAAGTTTCTACTTCCAATCTACTAATATTTTAATCATTATTATATATTAACTTTTGTCAAATGCTATTTCTGAATGTGTGAAGAAAATCATGTGATAATTCTCTAATATCTAACTATGAGTATTATATTAACTGATTTTCAAATCATGAACAAGCTTTGCATTCTTGAAATTAACCCCATGTGATTAGAATGTATTATTCAGCCTATATGTTGCTAAAACTGATATGATGAATTTTTGTTGAGGATTTTTGGATATCTATTAATGCAAGCATTGTTCTGTAACTTTCTTTCCTTGTACATTTTCTCATAATCACCTTGTTTCATATTATACTTATCTCACACATACCCCCCACACACATATCAACATATATTTATTTATTCATTTATTTTATGTCCTCTCAAAGAAATTTAAGTTGCATAGTAGCAGGAATACTAAAAATATCTAATATAATAAAAGAGAAACATGCAAATTTGACCGTTACCACCAGCCAATCAGAGCGGCTGTATGCAAATTAACCCAGCCACAAACCAAAGGCTTCTGTTGCAACTGCCTGCCTAGGCTGGCTGAGCCTCTGCTCACAGCCACGGCCACCATCCAATCAGAGCGGCTGTATGCAAATTAACCCAGCCAAGATGGAGGCTGGCAGGGCGGCTCTGCACTGGGAGCCTCCGCGGCCGGCATAGCTGTGCCAGGTGTGTCAGCTCAGTGGAAGAGGGGGGTCTGGCCTGGGGCCTCCTCGGGGCGTCCAAGAGCAGCTGTCCTGGGTCTGCTGCCTAGCTCTGCCCCCGGGAGCCTCCGAAGAGTATCCAGGAGCGCCTGTCCCGGGTCCACTGCCTGGCTCCACCCCCTGGGGGCCTCCCCGGGTCATGCAGGAGCACGGGGCCTCTGCAGGGTGTACAGGAGCAGCTGTCCTTGGTCCACTGCCTGGCTCTGCCCTGGGGGCCTCCGTGGGGTGACAAGGAACACCTGTCCTGGGTCTGCTGCCTGGCTCTGCCCCAGGGGCCTCCTCGGGGGCGTGCGGGAGCACCCGTCCAGGGTCCGCTACCTTCACCCACGCCCCAGGGGCCTCCACAGGGCGTGTGGGAGCGTCTGCTGCACAGTGCAGAGAATCTGAAGCCAGTTCACTGCCCAGCTCCACCTCGGGTGTATTTGCTTAGCAGCAGGGCCCCACCGAGGGATTCTGCACCAGCGTCCGCCCCTGGCTTGCCACCCAACTCTGTGCCAGGTGTGTCCCCTCAGCGGTGTGGGCCCACCAGGCGTGTGCAATCGTGGGCCCTCCGGTGGGAAACGTCCAGGCCTACACTCACCAGCCTCCCACCCCCCAGTGCACGAACCCTGAAGGGGCTGTGGGCAGCCTGAAAATGGCTCTCAGCCCCTCACTCAGGCTGGCCAGGCATGCCAGCAGGTGGACATCCCCCCCGAGGTGTCCCAGACTGCAAGAGGGCACAGGCCGGGCTGAGGGACCCCCACCCCCCGAGTGCACAAATTTTTGTGCACCGGGCCCCTAGTCTTTAAATAATGAGCTCTGGCACGTAGTTGGAGCTCAATATGTAATTATTTCCTACATAAATTAGTTAGAAAGGCAAAGTGAATTTCCACAGGTATGGTTCTAAGGTAATCAAACAAGATTGGGTCAGGAGGCACAAATTGCAGACACAATATCTTTAAGGAAACACACAAGTGTACAATTACATCATAGATTTGATTATACTTAGAGTTGATATGTTAATTAAGTAGTCAAGTGAGTAAAAGCAGGAAACAATTAAATATGGGAAAATACTTTTATAAGAACTTAAACATAATAAACTTAAATATAGGTGGTTAAATCAAGGACACTAATTATATAGTTATAATAATATTAACACCGAATAAGAATTTAACCAAAAATTGTAACAACTCTTGGATATATGAGGGGAAAGAAGAACACTATGTGTTAGAGAAAAGAATTGTATAGGACTAATGTCCTTATTCCCACAGGACAAAGGCAACACCAAAACTTGAAAAGCCACGAACCAGCTTTGTAGATATCTTATTTAGACACATGCAAAAAAAATGACAGATAAGACAGAAAGAGTTAAAAATGAATTCATGCAAAGTTAGTGTCCAATGAGATATGGACAACTTGTAGTATTCACCTTTTAAAATTCCATTCATGTTTTATTTTAGTATACATAAAAATTCAAAAGGAGATTTATTTTTATAAGAGAAATTATGTATAACAAATAGATAAGACTGGTCTAGTTTTTTAAAAATAGTCAAATATATCAGGACTGGAAATACCAGTCAGGCCGTATATTATCATTATAGAACTCATAAATAATCTTTAAAAATAATGAAAGATCATAAATAATGAAAATAATATTCTTGTGAAAGTCCTGACTAAATGACCATTCTCAAGTATACTTTTTAAAACTAAAATTCATAGTTTTGTGAATATATAATTGTTTTGGAGGAAAAGTTAAGCCATTGCTAAAATTTATGCTATTTCAATACAAAGAACAGAAAGATGAAAGCTGGTATTTTTTCCCCAGAAAGTTTTCTATCTGCATTTTAGTAAATATTAAAAGAATGACATGGGAAAGTCTGAAGGAAAACATTTCTGTAAAACTTTTAAGGAAGTAACTTCTTGTAAGTTTCTCACACTTTTATAGGTACTAGTTCTTATCTTGAATTGTCCTTGGATTTGTAGGATAGATATTATTCACATAATCACATAATGTTTTCCTAAATATTATAAAGGTCAGTTAGCAAGGAAGCTTTTTATATATATATATATATATATATATATATTATTGATTTTTCACAGAGAAGAAGAGAGAGGGATAGAGAGTTAGAAACATTGATGAGAGACCCCCTAATCACATGGGGTTAATTTCAAGAATTCAAAGCTTGTTCATTGATAACATCGACCAGCTGCCTCCTGCACACGCCCCACTGGGTATGTACTCACAACCAAGGTACATGCCCTTGACCGGAATCGAATCTGAGACCCTTGATCCCTCAGGCCAATACTCTATCCACTGAGCCAAACTGGTCAGGGCAGCAAGGAAGCTTTGATAGTTTTCACACTATGTGTGTTATGACACTGACATCAAAATGAAAACATAGGTCAGTATGCAAATTGAAAAATTGGAATTTTTATTGGTTAGCTTTGCACTCAATATATAAAAACACACATTTATTAATTCAACACAATTTTTGACTAGTCTGTATCTCCCTCATGTTAGCTAGTGCACAAGTAATTGCACTGAATGAAATGCAGTTCTTTACTGCTCTCTTAGCATAAATTATTCTTTGTAGTGGAAAACTGTTGGAGAAGCTATTTGGGAAGGGTCTTTAATTCTGGCATCTTTATTGCTTTTCTAAATAAAGTTTGTTTAAATATATGCATGCATTTGCTACTTTTAAATGTTTTCAGTTACTTAGACTGTACATATAAATGCACACAACTATTTTTTAAATGCTTTAGTTTTTTAGACTACATGTATAATACATTGAAGTAATGGTATAGAAATACATTCTTATAATATAGAGAACATTTTAATATACTAAACATTATATTGCATAATCTTACCAGCACATACAGCTTAGATTTCAATTTAGATTAATATTATATACTAGAGGCCCAGTGCACAAAGTTTGTGCACTCAGGGGTGGGGGGCTCAGCCTGGCCTGCGCCCTCTCACATTCTGGGAGCCCTCGGGGGATATCCGAATGATGGTTTAGGCCTGCTTCCACGCCGGCCTATGCCGCCATTCAGACATCCTTAGTGCTGCAGCAGAGGCCGGAGGGGTTCCTGCCAGCGGAGACTGGAGAGGGCTTTTGGCTGAGTGGTGCTCCCCCTGTGGGGGAGCTCACTGACCACCAGGAGACAGCTCTTGCACTGAGCATCTGCCCCCTGCTGTTCAGTGTGCATCATAGTGACCAGTTGTTCCACCATTTGGTCAATTTGCATATTAGTCTTTTATTATAAGGACTAGTGACCCGGTGCATGAAAATTCATGCACTTGGGGGGGGGGGATCCCTAAGCCCAGCCTGCGCCTTCTCATAATTTGGGAGCCCTCAGGTATGATCCCTAGGCCTAGCCTGAGATCAGGGCTTATCGGAGCTTTCCTTCCCCTAGCTGTAGGCAGCTGACCCCACCCCCACTGCTTCCCATCTATGCAGCACTGCCCCCACCTCCCTTGCTACCAGTGGCCTCCCTCTGCAGGCAATAGGCGTGGGGTGCAATGGCTTGTCTGGCTTGGGCCTCCCTCTGTGGGCTGGCCGCACACCTGCCACAGAGTCACCACAGGTGGCCTGGGCCTTCCTCTTTCTTTGCTAGGGGGCGGGGCCATCCCTACAAGGGGCCATCTGCCTACCTGATCACCCCTAACTGCTGGCTTGCCTACCTGATCACCCTAACCACTTGCTTGGGGTGGGGTCAGCCCAGCAAGGGGCTGTCTGCCTACCTGGTCATCCCTAACCACTCTGCCTGCCTGCCTGATCTCTTCTAACTGCTTGCTTGGGGGGCAGGGCCAGCCCAACGAGGGGCCATGGTGGTTCTGGTCTCTGGTTCTGTTCATTACACTTATGATGGATGGTCTTTTATTATATAGGATTATCTGTGGAATCTAATGCATAAAATAAATTGACCAACAAAATAAGTCCCAAGGCATGGGGCAGACTGACATATCTCGGGAGGAGGGGGTGATAAGAAGAGATAAACCAAAGGACTTATATATATTTACTAGGGGTCCTTGAAAGGAACTGTTGGCCATGAGGCTGCAGTGGGCACAGGACGAGTCTCGGCCCATCCTCCGTGCCCCTGCCCAGCCCCTGCCACTGTGGCCTCCAGTCCTGTCTGCTGGCAGCCCTGCTCCCTGCCACCACTCCCACGCACTGACGGCAATGGGTGTAAGCAGGACCGACGCCAGCAGCGGATGCAAGAGGCAGCTGCTGGCCCCAATCCTCCTCAGGAGCAGGGGGAGGTAGAGAAGCCCTCAGTGGCGATCAGGGCCAGTAGTCCAGTGACAGCGCTGAGCGATTAGGGCCAACACCAGATGCTGGCAGTGGGTGTAGGTGCCCAGCAGGACTGTGGCATATGGAAGCAAAGAACATTCAGCAACCATTGGAGGCTCACCCTGATGACAGCGACCAGCACCCTGCCGTGGTCTGGTGCTTCCACTCACCTGCTCCACCATCCTGCCTCAACCAATGCCTGCCATGTCCCACACTCTGCTGCTAATGCCCGCTATGTTCTGCGTGAGCCCCCTAATGGTCAGCACACATCATAGAGACTGGTTGTTCTGTTTTTCCACCATTTGGTCTATTTGCATATTAGAGTTTTATCTATATAGATACGCCCATGCACTCAGACAATAGTATGGTGATGGCTGAAGGGGGTAAGAGGCTGGATGAGAGGGTGGGAAATGGAGGATATCTATAATACTGTCAACAATAAAAACACATGTTAAAAATACTGTAGCCTATACAGACAAGCTTAAAATTTCAATGTAATACTCTTCATGATAAATGTTTACATTAAACATTTAATGACTGGTATAAAGCCTAGTACACAAATGCTACAGGGTTTTCTGAAAACTATCATGAGCCTAATTAGTGTATTTTCTGAAGCTCTATGTAATTTTTTTATACAATTACATGATTTTATTAATATCATACCTATTTCATAACTGATATGAGAAAGCATTTAAATAATATATATTTAAGTGTATATTCACATATATATATATGATCATCAACTAAGTGATGATGGACTCCAGATTCTTTCAATTCACTGCCCTACATTTAAAGCAATCCTCCAGAGTCCTCAGACTTCATGACCCAGGATGATGGTAATGAGATGGATGGAGAGGTAAAGTAAATGATGGATGAAGAGGTGAAGGAAACGGTTAACAGGTGTTTACCAGTTTTCCATTAAGAAACGTTTTTCAAGGTTGCCACAGGATATTTGGGGTTCCATGATATTGGCACTCACTCAGTCACTTGATCATGTGAAGGGTTTCTTGGAAATGGACTTTTTTCTGGGCAGTCATAAATCCAGCTAAAAACTGTAAAGCAAAAACAGAGGACAGATACAAGCAGTAGGACTGCCACAATAAGAAAATAATATATTATGGAATGAGAAATTCATGCCCTGTAGCCCATTGCCATGGAAGGATAAGTAAAACATTAAATTCTACAATTATTAGAACATGATTCTATGTTAGTTATAAGTAGTTAATTGCAAACTATAACATATTGTTGTCCAATATGTTGATATATACCAGGTAAACAAATCTATGCATAATGTTTGGATTCAAAAGAGTTGTTTTTAACCCTCTAATTTCTATGCTATTTCTATATAACTTGTTCATTAATATTTACAAAATAGAAAGCTTAGGTCATTTTAAAAATAAGAATGTGGTGAAATATATTTTATTATGTTGATAACAAATAAGGAAAAATACATTAGTCATTTTTATATGTTAAGTAAAAATCATTAAATTTGAGTTTTATTAATTCAAAATGTTTTACTAAAATACATTTCATGCCCTTAAGCAAGTAGCACTATTCATAGTGGTTAAGAATATGGATTTTGGCCCCACTGGCTTGACTCAATGGTTGAGCCTTGACGTATAAACCAGGAGGTCTCGGGTTTGATTCCCGGTCAGGGCACATGCCTGGGTTGTGAGCTTATGCTAGTGAGGAGCATGCAGGAGGCAGCCAATCAATGATTCTCTCATCATTGATATTTCTCTCTCTCTCTCTCTCTCTCTCTCTCTCTCTCTCTCTCTCTCTCTCTCCCTTCTTCTTTGAAATCAATAAAAATATATTAAAATAAAAAATTTAAAAAAGAATATGGATTTTGGAACCAAATTATTTGGATTCAAATCTCAACTCTGCTCCCTACTAGCTGTATGACACTGAGCAAGGGTACTTTTGACCTTCTGTTCAGCAGTTTGCTCACATGTGAAATGAGATTAATAAGCATATCTACCCCAATTGTGTTGTTGTGAAGCTTAAATAAGATGTAAAACATTTGTAAGCATGAGTACTAACAATGCTAAATTCTTTATAGGTTCAAATCACAATTATTGTTTTGTTATTGTTACTGTTGTTATGAAAGTGATGAGTTACCATTCATTATTTCACCATTGAGGAAAAAGAAACAAGTTTGTTCCAATAACTATATATGGTAAAGGAAAATATTAGGTATGATTTAACTGTGGTGATTCTAGGAAACTGTCATTGTGATTTCTGAGCATTTTTTTGGTATTTCCAGCAAACTATAGACAAATTACTAATCCTAACTTAGATAAAAATTGATCAGGAATTTTCTGTAGTGGATTTTTAAATACTCTGTGAACAATGATTTTCCCAGCTCTATGACACTATAATTACCAACAATGAAAACTCCGATACAATTTAATTCACAGTTTTCCCCATTTTGTCAACCTAAAAATCATCAGGGATCCTAACTAATAAAAGTGTAATATTAAAATTAACCATTTCTTTGGGACGGTCTAAGCCACGCCCACCAGCCAATCAGAGTAACTGTATGTAAATTAGCTTAGCCAAGATGGCGGAGGCCGCAGCCCCGGTGTATGTGGCTTCTTCAGGGCTGTGACCTCTGCCATCTTGGGAGCCTCCGTCCGGGAAGGCATTTGGCGCCCTGAGCCGGCCCATGCCTTCCCAAGTGGAATCTTCGGGGGCTGGGACCAGCGGGCGGGACCTGAGCCTCCCTCCTGGGCCTGGGAGGCCATGGGGTGGCCGCCTGCCACCAGATCGCTTCCCAGGCAGATCACCCGGAGGGCCAGTGGGAGCTGTGGCCAGCCTGAAAACTGCCCTCAGACCCTCACCCAGGCTTGCCACACCCCCTGGGGTGAGGGTTCCCACTGGGGAGTTTGGCCAGCCTGCGAGCAGACATTGGCCCCTCACCCAGGCTGGCCAGGCACACCAGCAGGTAGACATCCCCAGAGGGGTCCCAGACTGCGAAAGGGCACAGGCTGCGCCTCCCCCTGCCAGTGCACAAATTTTTGTGCACCGGGCCCCTAGTCTCATGATAAAAGTTAATTTGACTTAAAGATTAAAAAACTTAATTTGATTGATACTCGTCTCTTTTACCCACTATCTACTTTATTAGGAAATATTAATTATTTAGCTTTTTTAATATATGTGTGTTTTTTCACACTAAACTTCAAATTCTTGGAGGTTAAGCACTAAATGTTATACTATATGGATGTCACCTTTTTATCTTAAACTAGTACCATACTAAAATTTGAATACTCTGTATTGAATTAATGGAGAAATGAATTAATTAGTTTGAATTTTACAAAGCCTCAGTGAAGATAGATTTCTCTACTATGCTTTATTAGATGCACTTCATGATGATCACAATGATGGTGATGATGATGAAGAAGATGATGATGATGATGAAATGTAATCCACAGTTCAAAGCAGATTCGCTGGATTGAATGCTTTCTAGACCGGCTCTATACCACTATCAGCATATGCTTTGCTTATTCAAATACTCTCTATAGCTGCCATGGAAAAGAGTACTGATTTGCACAGGCAAAGTACTAAAGGAAGTGAAAGTGCATAGGGTTCTGCTGTAGTTGAAAGAACATAGAGCCTGTCCAGCTCTTACTCTGCTGTGTGCCAGGTACTTGACATGGTCATTTTCCCCCTGGCATCTATTGAAAAAACTTTTTTTCCCTTTTAAAAAATTTATTTGGTTATTTATATTGATTAATAATTAAACAAATTCCTTACATCTTAACATAAACATTCCATTAAGTATTTTATTTTTTATACCACTGCATTTTATTTACTAATTTATTGAGTAGTATCGTGCCTATGTTGGTGAGCAAATTGATCGGTCATTTTCTTGAATGTCCTTTTTCTGCTTTGGTATGAGAGTAACACTGACTTAATAAAATGCAAGGGAAAGTGCTCCCTGTCACTCTATTTGATGGAAGAATTTATGTTGGATTAGTAGTCTTTTTTCCTTAAAGTGTGGTAGAATATACCAGCTAAATTTTGTTCCAGTGTCTTCTTTGTAGGAAGGTTTATTTATGGTCTCTATATCATAAATGTAGAGCTGTTCAATTTTTTTTGTTATTTCTTGAGCTAGATTTGGTGACTTGCTTGTGTGAAGGAATTTTTTTCACCAAAATTGGCAAATTCATTGTTATAAACCTGTTCATATATTTCTTTATTATCCTTTTAATGTCTATACACCACTTAGTGATATTGCTTCTTTCATTTCTCATATTGATAATCTATGTCTTATTTTTATTTTATTTATCAGTGTAAATGGAGTTTTATCACATTTACTAATATCAAAAAAACAAACGCCAGTTTTTAGTTTCACCGATCTTTTTTACTGTTTTTGTTTTTTCTTCCACTGATATTTTTTCTTATTTTCTTATTTTTACTTAATTTGGGTTAAATTTCTTTTTTTGTAGCTTCTTAAGGTATAAGATTAGACAACTGATTTTAGTTGTCTAATTAATCATTTCTAAAGTAATTATTTAATTAATTTAAATTAATTTCTAAATTAATCATTTAATGGCATAAATTTACTTATTGGGTTTAGCAACATTCCACCTATTTTAAATAAGCTGTTTTCATTTTATTTCAGGTAAAAACATATAATTACATTTGTGTTTCTTCTTTAGTACATGACTTATACATAATAGTGTTGTTTGGTTTAAAATATTTGGTGGATTTTCCAGATATCTATTTGTTATTGATTTCTAATTTAATCCTGTTTTATTAAGAGAACAAACTCTGCATGATTTTATTCCTTTATAATTTCTATGACCCTGTTTATGGTGCATTTTTGTGACAGTTCCATATGATGTAGAAAATAATGTGCATTCTACTCTTTTTTGAGATAGTCTTTTATGAATGTGAATTAGGTCAATGTGCCTCATAAAGAGTTAGTCTTCTATATCCTTAGACTTGTTATATTAAGACTGAAAGAGAAGTGGCAACACAACAAAAATTGTGAATTTGCTTTTGATTTTGTTAGTTTTGGCTTTTTGTAATTAGATTCATATACACTTAGGATTGTCATGTTTTCTTGCTTAAATTACTCTTTGTCATTATAAAATGTTTATCTTTATCTTTGGAAATATTTCTCCCCTTGAGTTTTACTTATTATTTCTAGTTTCATGGGATAGAATTCAAATGTCTCCAGGACATATGGGAATTATAGGAATTGTTTTACTTTCTTTTTGGATTTTATTTCCTTAAAAATGAATTAAGTCTTATTTTACACATTTTTACCCCTCTTCCCTTGGAAAATATACATTTTTATTTAGATTTTACCCCAGAATTTTAATATGCATATGTAATATAATAAGGTTTAAAGTAATTTGACATCTTTATCATCCTTCTTAATATTACATAGAACTTAAAATACTTTGACTCTAGTTTCCCTTCTATCCGCTTACATGTAGTTGTTTTCCAGTGCTTTATTTCTATTTTGATATTTTTATATCAAATTTTGACATTACTGTCATTGTTTTCTAGCAATTTCTATGCCAGTTCATTAGCTCGATATTCCTTCTAACATATTTCTTTTCAGCTCATCTGACTTCTTCTTGGAAAAACATTATTTAACAATTCTCTAGCAGGGATCTTCTAGTGATAAACTTACTTTTTATTTACCTGAAAACGTCTTTAATAAGCCCTTACATTTGAAGGCAGTTTCATAGGCATGCAATTCTATATTAACAATTATTTTGTCTTAGATTGGAAGATGTTACTCCTTTCTGTTTAGAATTCTGTAGTTATTGTTGATAAATTATTATTATTACTAATTAAGAAATCATTAATTTTTTTCTCATTCTTTTGAAGATCTCTTTCTCTGATTGTTCTGAAGTTTTATGAGGATGTTTCTATTCAGTTTAACACCAAATATCTATTTTTATTAGCTCCTCTTTCTGAAATTTTGATTAAATCGACTAGGCTTTCTTTCTGTATCATTTCTACCTCTTAAATTTCACTATAGATATTTTCAGATTTGTATTTCTAATTTTTATTTTATATATGTCTTTTTTATTTAGTCTTTTTATTGAATTTTAAATTCAGATTTTATAAATTTTATTTAATTTTTCCCCACCTGGACTTTTATAAAAACATCGTGTTTCCAATATCTTTTATTTTCAACATATTCAATGAATTTCTCTTGTATTATTTTCTGTAACATCTGTTAATATCTGTTTTGCAGTCTTCGTGGGCCTGTTTCAGTTGGTTGGTGATTGTTTCTGCCCACATTGGCTTATTATATGTTTTGTGAATTTGATTGTGAACTTAGGTTATGTGGGTGTTCCTCCAAAAAGATGGGATTATGCTCCAACCTGATACCTGGTGTCAGCACAGGGTCAGGAGTTGGTTTCAAATATAGTTCTCAGCTTGATCTGAAGGACTGGCCAAATAATATAGACTTATATAACTATAGGCCCAACATGCTAAGTCGTGTGAAACCGAGATCCGCCACACCAGCAGGACCCCAGACCTGCCATGTGCGAGTGGCTCGCTGCTGTGCCATGCAAGCCGCAAGCCACTCTGTGCTACACAAGCTGCAAGAGCCATGAGCCCCACCACGCTGCTATGAGTGGCACAAGGGCCGGGGGGAGGGACCAAGAGGTGCTCCATGAACCTTCTGGTGACCAGTCGTTTGGTCATTCTGGCGTTATGGGATTATGGCCACTGGCCTTTTATAAT
>PVJC01003778.1:0-67965 GCA_004026665.1 Murina feae | reverse complement strand
GGGGCAGGTCCCCAGTGGCCACACACACACACACACACACACACACAAAAGGCGCCTGGCAGACTGGGGCCATCATAGGACATCCACTGAGGGGTCCCAGACTGTGAGAGGGCACAGGCCAGGCTGAGGGACTCCCTCCACCCCGAGTGCACAAATTTTTGTGCACCGGGCCCCTAGTTTTCCTATAAGTCTGGAGACTAGAAGTTCAAGATCAAGGTACCATCAGGATTGGTGTCTTATGAAGACTCTCTCCTTGATTTGAAGAAGGCTATCTTCTTGCTGCCTTCACTTGGCCTTTTCTCTATGCATGAGCATCCCTGAGGCCTCTTTCTCTTGTCTTTTTTTTTAAATATATTTTTATTGATTTCAGAGAGGAAGAGAGAGATAGAAACATCAATGTTGAGAGAGAATCATTGATTGGCTGCCTCCTGCACACTCCCCACAGGGATCAAGCTTGCAACCTGGGCATGTGCCCTGACTAGGGATCAAACTGTGACCTCCTGGTCCATAGGCCAGTGCTCAACCACTGAGCCATACTGCCCAGGGCACCCTCTTCCTCTTCTTCCCAGGACACTAGTCAGATTAAATTGGGGCCCCACCCTCATGGCATCATTTTAACATAATCACTTCTTTTAAAGACCTTACCTCCATATAAGGTCACATTCTAAGATACTGGGGGTTAAGGATTCAACATATTACCTAGAGTAGAGATTGGGTAGAGTGGAGGAACAAAATTCAGCTTGAAACAATTCTCAAGATTTAATTGACTTCAGGGTCATAGTCCTTGGGGTAAAAGCCCAGTTAGGAACCTCACCGCGTGCTCCCCCAATATGGCTGCCCCTCTGAGCTTCTGTTTCTTTCCTGGGATCATGTCATTGAACTGTGGTTGAAATGCTTTGACAATTTGTTCATTTTGTTAGGAACCCATGATGTGTGCAAAGAAAGTTGGGCACTGTGAGCTCTGATTCAAGATTTATTTTCTGCTCCAAATCTGCACTTGAGTACCCACCAAGAACCTGAGCCTGTGCAGCTATGTTAGGCACTGGACCAGAGCACAAAGAGAAGCACAGCCTGACCCTTATTGCCCACATTTTCTGCCTACTAGCATCTTTCTCCAATCTGATCGTGACCTACTGAATGGAAATTTTCACATCTGCCTCTTATCCACCTCCATGCCTAGCCCAGATCTTTGCTTGAAGTTGTGGATGTTCAATAAAAATCGTTTAGAAAAAGAAACGTATGTGGGAACTTTAAAACAGACCATCCCAATGTTATTTGTTCTTAGCCCCAAAGAACAAAAGGAAAAAAACCTCAATTTTTTTCTGATGTCAGAGGAAGGGTGAAGGAAAGAAAGACTCACATCTGGCCAAGTTTTAGCTCTGAACACTTTGCATAATCAGTTAGAAACCCTTTGTTAGTGGGCCAGATGGCTGCTGTACCCCAAAAGAAAATTAAGTATGTAAGCTGTGTCAGATGAAGGGAGGAATTAGAAATTGCTTTCTAAAGAGAAAGAACTTTGTCTGAAGCTGCCCTGTAGGTGTGGTTAATATCAGCCATTGGTTTCCTAGCAACCAAGCCCTTTCCCTTATAGAAGTATTTCCACACTGTTTTCAGATCTTCTCCATAGACATTGGAGGATGCACCTAGCACCCATAATGCTTTTCAGGGGAACTGAAAAAGCACAAACTAATGAGTATGGGAAGAGATGGTCCTGCCCTCCTGGGCTGGTTTACCTGATGCCATTGATGCTCCCAAATGTGGGACCAGCCCTCATGCATTATGTCATGGAATCCTGCCCTGGAATTCCTCCAGGCACATAAAGAGTTTCTAAGGCAAATCCAGGAGACTTCTGTGCCCATAATCCAGAGTGTGCCCTAATCACAGTTGTTCAACTTTCAACATCTCTCCTGCATGACTACAGCCACCTCCTCATTGATTTCCTACCCCTAAGCTTGTCCTTTCTGCAGTTCATCCTGCTCATTGAAGCCAGTCACCTTGTGAAAGAAAATCCTAGCTGAGTCTGTCCATGTCTACCCATTTCTGTCCAATGAGCCTTTCGTGACCTGGCTCTTGTTTAACTCTCCAGCCTGTTCATTCTTCCACATGCACCCTTTGCTTTGGACAGATCATACTATTTTAGTTCCCAAGTCACACCAGACTATTTCACACCTTGCCCTGCGCCTTAGGACATGCTTTTTCCTTTACAGACTATACCCTAACCTCACTTAAAACTGAGCAATTTTATAATTCCTCTTTGTCCCTCAAGATTCAGCTCACATGTACAATAAATCCCCACTTAACATTGTTGACAGGTTCTTGGAACTACAGCAAAATGATATATAACAAAACCAATTTTACCAAAGGCTAATGACATAAACAAGAATGAATTTCCTACAGCATCACACTATGCTAGAATGCAGCAATATTGAATAAAACGGTGTTATTCAAGGACCTGCTATAGATTCTTCTGTGAAACTGCCCATAACTCTCTTTCTATCCCTATGTCTGCTTGGTATATTTCCCCTATAGACTCTGGGTTTACAACTGTCTTAGTACTACAGTAAATATGCGATATTGGTTGATTTGCTTATCTATGACCACAACTAGATGTGAAATCTTCTAGGACAAAGATTTTTCCATGTTTTCTATACTCACAACAAGGCCTAGAACATAGTAGATGCTAAGTAATTGTGCAGTGAATGACTAAGAAGTGAAGCAGACAGTATCACTTGGCACCTGCCTCAGATTTCCTTTGTCTGTTTCCAGCTCCTTTCTAGACTGGCATTCTGTTTTCATGAGATGTCAGCAGAATCTTATGTAAAGAAGTATATATAATGGCTTAAACCTCCAAACATGTCCACACAGAAAACTGTATTCTAACTTCTAGAAAGGATACATCAGCAGGGAAATAACTAAGGTTTTTATAATCTGAAGATGTGACATTATGTGCCCATTGATTCAAGTACAGAAACTATTGACATTTAAACATTGCATGCAATAAAAAATTTTTAAATTAAAAAATTTTCTAGAATCTGAGCTTGTTCAAGAAATCTAAGATAACATCTGACACAATATCTCACATAGAAAGAGAGTGGGTTCCTAATACCCAGTCCCAGAAAAGTACAGGACCCATTGAGGAAACCCATTTCATTACTGAGCATGCCTAATTCAAGTCTGAGCCAAATAATTTAGATCTTTATTATAAAATCCAATTCGTTCATGTGCATTACTTACAGTTTATTTTGGGTAAGAGCTTCTCCTTATTCTTTGACTAAAATTTGCTTTGTTATAAGAATCTTCCTCATGTAGGTTTGAACTGTATGTTTTGTAGCAGCCCAGGAAAAGGGCATTCCTTCTTATATATTACTTTTCACAGAGTAGAAGATTGTTGTCATGCCCTCTTGGCCTTTTGTTGGCCTGAACTCTTTGGGTCCCTTCAACTACTCTTCATCAGATGTGGTTTTCAGATACTTCATCATCCTGGTCACCATCTTTTATATATATAACCATTCAGAGCTTACCTAATCAACAAGAATATGCCAAAGGCCAACTATCAAGACTAAAAAGGTGAGCGATTTTACAATCTTTGCAAGTAAACAAATTAACCTGCTACAGTTTCATGGATGCTGGCAAAAGACCTAGGACTTCTGGGTCAGAAACAAGGATAGCAATAAGTCATGGTTTCAGGACCAACATTTTGTGTACTGGTTCCTCAGATCTCATTTTCTCCAGAGATATATGAAAGGGGACTGACCAGGTAACACCTGGATTCACAATGAGTTGCATTGTAGAAGAAGAACCACAGATGAGGAAAAAGATGGGATTCCATCTTTTATAATGGGGTGCAAGCAAGCCTGCTTAACTTTGTTTCCAAATGAGACATTATCTTTATCTTCCAAGGCAATTTGCTATAACGATTTGTTTGGAAAGAGTTCAGAACAAAAGATTGTCAATGCCCTTATTTGCAAGATCAGGCACACAAAATTCGTGCACAGGTACAGTCCCTAGGTCAGGCCTGCAATCAGGACCATCTTCCCTGGCTGCTGGCAGCCAGCCCCGCTCCCCATCGCCACCCAGCCCCAGTTCCCTGCTCACCATTGGGTGATCAGAGCTTGTCAGCCAGGGGAAGTGACTGCAGGACCCAATCAGACGATCAGGGCCTATGGGCTCGGGGCAACTCCTGCATTGGTGGTCAGTGAATATCATAACAACTGGTTGTTCTGCCATTTGGTCGATTTGCATATTAGCCTTTTATTATATAGGATGTGCAGAAATGTGAGAGTTTCATGGAAAATTGTCTCACACTGTAGATATCAACACTCAGCAGATGAACCAGTTCTATAGCTATAAGTGAACCATACAAAAGAGACCAAACAGCTGTGGTCTCTAGAAACTACATTGTGAGCATCACCTTCAGGTACCTGGAGTGGAAGGACTTTAATCTTAGAGAAGCCATAGCCTTCAATTATGGAAGACAGCAGCCAATGACCACAAACCCACTCATTCATTATTTCTGAGCACTTTCCTTCCTCCATTTAACTGTGTATTTAGTGAAACAAGGGTCAGAACCCACCCAGTCCCCTTAGGAGGCAATTCTGGGTCCTGTGTGATCAGTGGCATTTTCATTTATTGCTTTAATTATGCTTATGTAACCATCCACAAGATCAAGCAAATGGTTTTACTATGGAATTGCTAGAGATTGTTTTGTGTGAACATAACAATATCAAGTCATTTTAATCCTAAGAACAGTCATGATATTATGACAACACATTCTGAAAGAATTGCCAAGCCCATTCAGTCAGTTACATGTCTCTGGGCTTGAGAAGAACTTGGGTTTTATTCATTTCTTTATGCAACAGATACTAAACTGTGTCAGGCACTGTTAGAAGTGCTGAAGGTAGACCAGTAAAAAATACAAAACTCCTGCCCATTTGCATGGAGCTTACATCCTAGTGAGAGAGGCAAAAACCAAATCAGTAAGTACACTGATGTAAAATACCAAGTAGTGTTAAGTGCAGCGAAGCAGGACAGCAGGTTACAGAGCTGGAGAGGAGGGGCGCTCATTAAGCAAAGGTCTTGCTGAGACAAGATCTGAATAAATCGGAAATGCTTGCCCTGACAAATCTGAGGGAAGAATGTTCTAGCAGGAAGGAATAATTAGTGTATCGTAGCTCAAAGAAACTCTACCTAAACACTCAATCTGATGAGGGATTGCACTTCGGTCTTTGCTTCTCTCTTACATGTTTCTATTCTCAAATGTAATTGCTGATTTATTGTGTATCACATTTGACCGTGAGTTTCTGGAAGGGAGGGAATCTCAAATTTCATCCCTCTGTTTCCAGTTCTTAACACAGTATGTTCCTCATGGTAGGTGCCCAATAATAATTTGGGTAGAATAGATAAATGAATGCATGCATGAATGTATTATATTTAAAGGTTTTCTCTATTAGCAGGAAGCATTGGAATGCATTCCTCTGGACTGCTATGCAGCTGTTCTAATCATATTGAACACATTTACTTTCAGGCTGCTCAGAATATAATTAAATAAATTGTTTTAAATCTATAATGCATTAATCAACCACATTTCAAAAAGTTCACACTGTTACTAGCCTCTAATAATCTCAGTATCACTGGAAATCATCTTCTTGGCTCCCTTTTGCTCCTAAGAATTCAACCCACTACTGTTATTCCAGGAATTACTGTGTATTTCATGGCTTGAGAACTCCACTTAAGAGGGGTAAGCAGACCCTGAAACCCCTAGAGAAAAATAAGCATTTCTTGGGAAGAATCATTCTTGGGCTACTTTATAGACAACTTAGGTCTTTGATGTCTGTGATCTCATTTATATGTGGAATATATATATATTTTTAAAGCTGAAATCAGTAGCAGAGAGTAGATGATGGTTACCAGAGGCTGGGGCATGAAGGAAAGGAATGATTTTTTTTTAAAGTGAAATAAGCCAGTCAATGAAAGAAAAATACCACATGATCTCACTTATTTATGGATGATAAAGACCATTATAAATTGATAAACATAGACAAATACATAGACAGAACAGCTTTGAACAGACTGTCATCCTACAGCTGGAAGGCTGGAGAGGGTTGGGGGGGAATTAAGGGATCAACCGAAAGACTGACACGCATGCATATGAGCATAATCAATGAATACAAGAAACTGGGGGGTAGGGGAAGAAGGAGGAAGGGCAAGGGGAAAAAATGGAGACTTACCTATCACTTGTTGTAATACTTTAAGCAAAAAAAAAGTAGAATGGGGGATTGGCAGTATTTGGGGGAGGGGATCATGGGGAGTTATTTTTAATGGGTACAGAGTTTAAGTTTATAAGAGGAAAAGAGTTCTGGAGATGAATGTGATTATAGTCACACAACAATGTGAATGTACTTTATGCCACTGAACTATATACACTTAAAATGGTTAAAATAGTATATTTTCTATTATATCTATCTATATCACAATAGAAAAAATGAAATTCAAAGTCCTTGGCTAGTACAGCTAACAGTAGAGTGTGTTACATGATTAAATAGAATAGCCCTGAGTTAATGCTGCTCAAACAATGTGTAATGCTTGTTTTAATTTTCGTCAGTTGAGAAGCAGAGCCCGAGACAAGAATTTGAGTGAGACAGTTTATTTGGGATGTGCTGGAAATCCCAGTAGGGGACCAGGAAAAATAACACAGGGATGAAGGTGGTCGGTAAAGAGTGTGCGATTAAGCCAGCTACCCTAGTGGGTGACTGGAGCTTCATTCCAGGGGAGACTCTGGGAAATGACACAGAACACACTTGCCACAAATACCCTGCTTAAGAAGTCAGGAAGCAGGGGTATTTATACAGCCACACCTAAGATTTGTTGATTGAGGGTTGCTTGGGGTTGTTAATTTCTGGACATTTCACCATTGCCTCTCACTCTGACAGTTGCACCTGGGATAAGAAGGGCAAAGGTCCCAGGAACAGAAAGAAATGCAGGTACTGGCAGAGAGGTAGATGGAGAAGGAAACAGACAGGGCACTGATAATGTCTACTGTAGTACTATTGCTCAGCAAATTTCTTCCCTTGTTCTAATCTTCCAGCTCAGAGCTCTCCTATTCAACAAGTGAGAATAAATGCCCACCCACTTCAGCCACATAAGGCAGTGAGCTCAGGACTCCACACTCAGGTTATGAGAAGGCTGTGAGCAGTGATTAACCACAGGAGTAATAACTGAGAATAAAATCAATGGGACAAGATGGTATAGAACACACACACCTGGAGCTCAGCTAGACGGGAGGAAAAAAGAAAAAGGAATCGAGGCCAGGCCTGGGATAAGAGATGCCTTCTTGGTCCAACTGGATCAGGGTTACCTGTAGTTCATTACTGAGGAAGACCTGCACGTTAATAGTAGAACATCATTGTACTAACAATTACTGTACTTATCTCTGTCTAATCATCTGTATTTGGTTCTCTTTCCATAGTAGAGGATTAGAGTTACTCAACTAATCCATTTATTATCTTTATAAAACTCCAGAGTAAAGAACCTATCCAGGTATTGCTCTATTCAGCTACCAGCCTGGGAGGACCCTACATGATTTCTGCTGGGTCAAGAGGCTAGCACCCAGAAGATGTAAACCATGAAACCATATTTTTCCCCTTACACACATGTGGATTTTTCTGGTGGGTATCCTGGCTGCACATCACAAAAGGTCTTCTGAACAGCAAGAATGTTAAGTAAATCAGGAAAAATCTAAATTGGCTTAAAAATAAAAGGTGTTAAGAGGAACAAAAATTGTTCTGCACTACAGATGATTATGGAAAAGACAGGCTCAACCCACTGACAACTGTAATGAAAAGTGATGTTGAAAATACGAAGCCTGCTGAAGAAGGGGGGAAAGCCTGAAAATGCTAATCTGTGATATTCTGATTATAGAAAGAAACTTATTATAAACATTCACTCCTGAAACTGATTGCATTGAAAGCATAACAAATACTGGAGGTTAATCTCCAATAATCCTGGGAGGAAAGAAGATGAGAGATGAATATAAACCACTATTACTTGTATAGACTGGAAAAGAAAGTGGAAGAGCAACCCAACTTAAATAGAGAAAATGATAAACATTATCTTCCTTTTTACATCCAAGCAGTAGAATTTACTAGACTGAGAAGAGAACCTTTAAAAACAGGAATAAAAGGATTGACCAAGCAGAATTACAAATGTCTAGCAAAAGAATAAGAGGATGAAAAGCTTGAGGATATCAGCAATAGGTTTGTGATTGTGCACCACAGAGGATATAGACTGGACAGGGTAGAAAGGGAGGCATTAGGAAGGGGGGGGGGGCGCAATGGCCACGTGGTAAAGAGAAGCTTGGGAGTTTAGTGGTCTTGATGTGGTGAAGAATCAGAAGATTTGTAAAGAAGGAAGATAGCTAGAAGGAGGGAAATTTGGGTTGTTGTGGGATACAGAAGTTTGCATCTTATTGATGGTGGATTGTTGATAATAACCATTACCAAGTGATGTAGGAGATTGAAGGGGAGTAAGGGTCATGGGTAGTCAGAGAAAAGGAATTTCAAGGCCTGACTATTGGGTGGTTCAACTACATAGATGTTGCCCATGACAGTTGGAGGAATTGGGGTGGAGAGGAAAATAACTCTGCAATTGCCAAAGTCTTCAGTGAAGAAGGGAAGAGGTCAGGAGTTAAGCAAATAAAAGCAATGAGAAGTAGTAACAGTGGGATGGATGAATGTCATTAGCCTCAAAGGAAGAGGGCTTTCATTATCATGCAGATCAAAGAGCAATGGTTTAGAAACAGCTAGGAGAACTTCCTCTAAGCCTGCATGTCCATGAGATGTGAATGTGGGAGAAAACTCAGCCTCCAGCTGAAAGGGAAGTATCTGCTCAGGTCCAGCTGCTATTTAGGTAAAACAGTGTCCCTAGTTGTGTCCCACACAACAGTAGCTCCCCCAGATGTTAAAGCTCAATCAAATAATGTCAAATAAAACGTTCCCTGATCACATAAGTTTGAAATCTACTGAATGATATACTCGCTTCCAAAAGAATCATGTTACTAGCTAAAAAATTTCAGGAAATCCTGTGGAGTAGAAATATGTTTTATCCAAATGTTTTCATTTGTTTTTGACCACCGAACCATTCCCTGGGGACATTCCTAGATAGGTGTTTCATGCCATGGGGGAAGCTGAGTTAAAAAGGAAGAAAGAGGCTTCAGCGAAAAGGTAGAGAGGTGAATAGATAGAGATAGAATATGGGATATGAAGTCAGCCTGCCTTGTTTTGAATTCCAGCTCAAGCATTTCCCAGCTCTATTACTTGCTTTGTATGCTTCAGTTTCCTTACCTATAGGAGAAAAAGATGGAGAAGGAGAAGACCTACATGGTAGGGTGATAGTAATGATCAAATTAAGACAGGAATGCTTAGAAAAATGCCTGGTAACTAATGTGTACCCCCCAAATGAGAGCTGTTATTACTACAGAGTTCTTTTGCAAAGAAGGGAGAGTTCAAAGTGACAAACCAGTTCCAAATGGTGGGAGGTTCCAGAGGAGAGTAATTCCACAAAAAGGTAGGAAGGGTAACTCTTGCATGAACCTGAATTAGGTAGAAATGTGGATTCCATGAGTACTTCCCCAGAAACATTACTAAAAATCCTACCCACCTGCACAGTTTAAGAGTTTATAGTTTCACTGTTTCATGCCCACAGCTGTGTGAACTACATAAGACAAGATGAACACTTGTTAGTGTGTTTGCTATTTAAATTTTCTCTGGTGTGACTTTTTCATTTATTTCTTTTGCCCATTTATATGGTATATCAAGGTATTAAATGATTTCTTTCTCCAAATGTAAACAATAGTCCTCCCCAACCTCCCTCTATGCCTTTTTCTCTTTGCCTGACTCAGAAAAACCCTGGGCTGGTTCCATTCATACCAGGCATGTCCATGACCCTCTCATTGAGGATATAAAGAGGTATAATCAATTCGTTTTTAATAAGGATAATGGGTAAGAAATACAGCAGCCTTCCTGATCAAAGCCCTTGCAACTATCTTATTCCCTTTTCACTCAATATCTTTTCAAAATTACTTATCCAGTACTTTAGTCCTCTCTTTTTAGCTGACAGTTTTGAATCGGGAATATTGTGCCATGTCCACATCTCTGAAATCTAATAAGATAGAACATGCTTTTCCTGCTCTGCGAGCATTCGGGGAAAATATGTGGAGGAGAATGCTCCAGGCCACCATCAAGGAGCCCTGCCTCCATCAAACACCCTGCCTGAAGGAGATGACAAGGACATTCGCTTCCTATTCAGCATCCAGCCAGAGAAAGCATGGTGAGCCAGATGGGAAGAACAAAGCAAATTCAAACCTTCACAAGATTCTTTGCTGGTAGTTTGCATCCATGCAGGGCCATACTGTTTAAAAAACCCTGTCATCTTTCCGTTGGTTTTTTCACAACAATCCTGTCCCTATGAGCAGCTCTCTGTTGATGAGGCAATACCTGGTTTTGGTATTTCTAAATTATATGAAAATGCCTGAAATTGAGTCATTTACACTTGAGAAATATTATTGAATGTTATCCCGTGTTAGTCATGCCCTTCCCTAAGGTCAGTATAGGAATCCTTTTAAAATGAGAATGGGGGAAATAATAAGAAAAGGAGAATGTGGGAGAGGAGTAGGGAGTAGAGGAGAAGAGGGGGAAGGTGTATAGGCCAATTCCTAGACTTGTAGAAATGATGTCTTCAATCCACTCCTCTCTTTTCTACTACACATTAAGCCAGGTCAGCTCTTCCAAGCCTATGCCTTCTACCCAAGGAGATTAAAAAAAAAATCAGGACATTTTTGATTTTTCTTTCTCATAGTTACCCTGGTTTTAGACCCTGGCCCTTTCTCATGTCATACCACATTTGAGCACAAAGGACCACAGAGAGCTTCTCTCGCTCTGAAATGTAAAGCAACAGCATTAATGCCAATATGTTTGTATTGCCTTCTTACTTCTGTTTTTCAAACAATTCTCTGTTTTGGAGATGAGGTAGCTGAAGGTCACCATGGTTAAAGTGACATGACCAAGACCTTCACCTGCCTTGACTTTGAGGAGGACTCCATGCCAGCTCCTCTGACTCCTAGAGTCCTGTTGCTTGTGAATAGGGGATGGAGAGATGGAAAGTGAACCACTCTGAGCCCCTCCCCTATTTCATGGAGAGCAGCTCAGCTGTGACCTGTAATATCTACTGCAGTTCCGTAATATTGTATTGCCAATAGGGCTTCATGGCTGAAATAAAAGTTTGAAAATCAGGGCATTACCTTGGGCTATTTAAATTTAAAGTCATGGTCAAGGGAAAGTAATTGTCATCACCATCAGAATCAGATTTATCTGAGCTCTTGTGCTTTCTTTTCAATTTTTAAAAAATATATTTTTGTTAATTTCAGAGAAGAAAGGAGAGAGAGATAGAAAGATCAATGGTGAGCGATAATCATTGATTGGCTGCCTCCTGCACACCCCGCACTGGGAATTGAGCCCCACAACCCAGGCATGTGTTCTGACTGGGAATCAAACCATGACCTCCTGGTTCATAAATTGACACTCAACCACTGAGCCTTGCCAGCTAGGCTGAGCTCTTGTTCTTTTAAGAAACTGTAGAGACAAAAAGGCTTTAAGTCATGGCCCTATAATTAAGGACCTAATGACTTAGTTGATAATAAGGAATTTTAAAAATATCAATATGTGGCCCTAACCGGTTTGGCTCACTGGATAGAGCATCGGCCTGCGGACTGAAAGGTCCCGGGTTCAATTCCGGGGAAGGGCATGTACCTTGGTTGCGGCACATCCCCAGTGGAAGATGTGCAGGAGGCAGCTGATCGATGTTTCTCTCTCATCGATGTTTCTAACTCTCTATCCCTCTCCCTTCTTCTCTGTAAAAAATCAATTAAAAATATATTTTAAAAAATATCAATATGTGCACTAAAAAATTGGTATATTCCATAGGTGTGATGGCTACTCAAATAGTTTATTGGAAGAAAAGGTCCTTTTATAAAAAGGGATAGAAAATATAGAAAATTACAATTCAAAGATGGGTTCTCTAGGATTTCAAAACTAAAAATGGAGTATGATCCAGAGCTAAATGAAGACAATTCACATGCAGAAACTATACTGTGGATCCCTGACTAATGATCCTGCAATAGGAAAGTATTTTATTAATAGCCACCTTTACTGTGCCAAGTGTCGTATATGAATTGTCTTATTTGATTCTCACTTTAACTCAGTGATGTAGGCATTATTATTCTCATTTTGAATGAAAGGAAACTGATGTTTAGAAAGTAAAGTGACAACTCCAGCACCAGAGATTATCAAATCTAAATGAATCTAAGGAATATGCATGAATGCTGGTAGGTGAGCAAAGCATGGCTCTGAAGGGAATGATAAATGTTCAGAATGGCTAGGACACAGGATGGGTGAACTAAAGAAAAATAAGAGGCAGGCCCTAGCTGTTTTGGCTCAGTGCATAGAGCAGCGGCCTGCAAACTGAAAGGTCCCAGGTTTGATTCTGGTCAAGGCCACATGCCCGGGTTGTGGGCTGATCCCCAGTGGGGGACTTGTAGGAAACAGCCAATCCATGATTCTCTTTCATCATGGATGTTTCTTTCTCTCTCTCTCTTTCTCCTCTCTCTCTCTCTCTCTCTCTCTCTCTCTCTCTCTCTCTCTCTCTCCCTCCCTCCTCCTCTCTCTCTCCCCCTCTCTCTTTCTCTTTTTCCCTCTCTTCCTTCCTCTCTGAAATCACTAAAAATATATTTTAAAAAATAAGAGGCAGAAAATGAATAGGATTCACTCTTGAAAGCATAGCCCACCAGTATCAGCTAAACCAATAAGCAAAGGGTGTAGGCACATTGCTTATTCTTTCCTACTTCCTGTTTAGACAACGGATTGCTTGGGAACACATACACTGAGACAGGAAATGAAGTCACTGGCACCTGTTTTTTTTAATGAGCCTCTATTTAAGCAGGTAAAATCCCAAGCTTTAAACTCCAAGGAAAAGGCCAGTAGATGAAGATTTTGGAATATGATGTCAGGTCATCCCATGTCTTCCAGAATTAGGTGATCATGTCTATAAGGTGACTCATAAGGTGACTCATAAGGAAAGTACTTAAGGATTTGGAAACTGACCTGAACTGGGAAAGAGCTGATAAGAGCAATAATAACCAGATTTAAGGAGCATGAGTTTTGTGACAGCACTTCCTGCCAGATACTTTGTTCACATCATCTCATTTTACCTTTTCAACAGTCTATGAGTAAATGCTAATGCCAGCTCTATAAGGAAACAAAGGTTTTAGAGAGATGAATCAACTTTCTTATTTCTTTCATTTTCTTGGTTAGAAATAATTGAGGCTGGACTTGTACCCAAGCTCATCTGAAGCCAAAACCCATTCTCAGAAACACTTTACAGAATAAAGATTGAAGGACAAAAGGACACATCTGAAGAGTGGTACAGCAGCTGACTTCATCAGAGCAGCTCTTTGGTTTAAGGGTCTTAGAGATGGGATATAGTCCTTTGGTGGCTGAGTGACTTGGAAGACCCAGTGTTGAATGGACTAGAGCAATGATCAGCATTCATCAATGGCCTGAACTAGGAGCCAGATCAAAGAGTCTGCAAAGCCAGACTTCAGTGCAACCTAGAGATGACTTAGAAGCAGCCTACAGAGTAAGGTAGTCAAGATAGACTGGTTTTGCTGTAGTAACAACCCCAAAATCTGAGTGTTTTAATACCACAAAGCTGTATGTCTCACTGAAGCAAATTTAGCTACTGAACCAGGTGTCTATGCAAGGGGAAACCATTCTCCATGGGGTGACCTCAAACTCCAGGCTGCTGGAGATGCCATCATGCTGTGCAGCCTTCTTGGTTGATTCATCAGGGAAGAGCACGACTAGATAATTATATAATTTTATTGTTTCCACCCAGAAGTGAGTGACATCTTTCACTTCACCCACTCTTCATTTGGCCAGAACTAATTACATGGCCTCACTTACCTGCATGGTTGCTGATGGATGCAATACTCCATGCACCATAGGAAGGGAATTGAGCACTGATGGAGACTGGTATGCCTACCACGGGAGCCTCTAAAGAGTTCTCATTACATGCCCTCTCCATGTAATGATTTACTAGATAATTCACAATCACCCATCCCTGAAAACTGCCTCACACCATCCATGAGTGGTATCAGCTGATACAATTGAATTTGTTACTCTGAACCAAGGTCTCTATTTATTGGACACGGAGTCCTAAGTTCCCTGACCTAAAAAACACCATTCTGATTCTCTCAGAATTAAAACACAGACTTTGGGTATCTCTGTATGTAACCTTAAAGTAAACCTAACTTAAAAAAAAAACACAACATTTTTTATTATTACATAAAGTTTTACAAAGATTATTACATATATCTCTTTTTCTCCCTGCCCTTCCCCCAGCCTTCCCTATCCCCCAGTGTTTTGTGTCCATTGGTTATGCTTAAATGCATGCACCAAAGTCCCTTGGCTGATCTGTTACCCGCCCCCCCAACGTCCCTGTCCTTGTTGCTGTAATTTGACAGTCTGTTTGATGATGCTCTGCCTCTGTATATATTTTTGTTCATCAGTTTATAATGCGTAAACCTCACTTTTATGTTTAAGTGAGCTCAAGTTCTTTTCTGTTCTTTCATGGCCTCCATATTGATAAATGGAAATAATTGACTCAGATTGGTGAACTGACAGGTACAGATATTGTTTTGGTAAATTAAATAGGGTCTGTTGATTGTAAAAATTCAGAACAAAAGCTAATAAAATCAAGATTCACAGTAGACAGATTATCAACATTCTTCAGGAATGAAAGAGATGCAAGATTCTAGACCCTGCAGTCCTCCTTCTGGATCCCCAAATCTGAAAGCATCTCATCAAAACCTGCGAATATCCAAATATATTTCTCTAAAGAGGCAGTGTTATACAAATGAGCAGTTCTGTGTGTAGGCTGGTCTGGATGCACGCCAGAGACCCTGTCATCTAGAGCAGATTCAATTCATTAATCTCAATGTTATACCACAGGCACCATGCTTACAGGGTGCAGATCGGCTGCGTAAGCTCGGGGAAATAGCCAACAGCCTCCAAAGGGGCCCTGTTCAGCTGGACTTACAGGACACCTACATCAAGCAGAGCTTTCACCTCTACCAACACAGTCACTTGAATTCTAAGGGGCAAGAATAAAGTGGAATCCAGGGTAACATTTCAAACTTCAAAATTCTTTACTAAGCAAAGTGGGGTCAAAATGCATGAAGCTCTTTTCCTTCTTTCCTCCCCCCCCCCTTTTAAGAACACTTGTGGTTGAGAATAAAAGAGAAAAGGTCATATCTTAAATCACTTCAGTGGCAATTGCTCACATGCCTCCAGAACACACTTAACTCCACGTGTCCTTTCCTATGTCTTCTTAAGAGCAGTAATGCTGCTGTAACCATGGTTTAATCACACACATGGAGCACCATCTTACTCGAATGGAAATTAAAGACTACCACTCAAACAAAAGTTTAACAATTTATTCGGTTTAAGGATCTGAACAAAGCAGTGCAGAAAGAGATAGAAATAATCAGAAATGCCAAAGGGTAAAGTTTATTTTTTAAAAAAATTTTGTTTTATTGCTTAAAGTATTACAACGAATGTTAGATAGGTCTCCATTTTTTCCCCTTGACCTTCGCCCCTCCTCCTCTACCCCATCCCCAGTGTCTTGTGTCCATTGATTATGCTCATATGCATGCATACAAGTCTTTCAGTTGATCTCTTAACTCCTCTCCAACCCTCCCCAGCCTTCCAGCTATAGGTTGACAGTCTGTTCAATGCTGTTCTGCCTCTGTATCTGTTTATGTTCATCAATTTATAATGGTCTTTATTATCCATAAATAAGTGAGATTATGTGGTATTTTTCTTTCATTGACTGGCTTATTTCACTTAGCATAATGCTCTCCAGTTCCATCCATGCTGTTGCAATTGGTAAGAATTCCTTCTTTTTACAGCAGCATAGTATTCCATTGTGTAGATATACCACAGTTTTCTAATCCATTCATCTGCTGATGGGCACTTAGGCTGTTTCCAAATTTTAGCTATGGTAAATTGTGCTGCTATGAACATAGGGATGCATATATCCTTTCTGATTGGTGTTTCTGGTTCCTTGGGATATATTTCCAGAAGTGGGATTGCAGGGTCAAATGGGAGTTTCATTTTTAATTTTTTGAGGAAACGCCATACTGTCTTCCATAGTGGTTGCACCAGTCTGCATTCCCACCAGCAGTGCAGAAGGGTTCCTTTTTCTCCACATCCTCTCCAGCACTTGTTGTTTGTTGATTTGTTGATGATAGTGATTCTGACAGGTGTGAGATGATACCTCATTGTTGTTTTGATTTGCATCTCTCGGATGAGTGACTTTGAGCATGTTGTCATATGTCTTTCAGCCTTCTGTATGCCTTCTTTTGAAAAGTGTCTATTTAGGTCTATTGCCCATTTTTTGATTGGATTGTTTATCTTCCTTTTGTTAAGTTGTATGAGTTCCCTGTAAATATTGGATATTAACCCCTTATCGGTGATATCATTGGCAAATATGTTCTCCCATGCAGTGGGCTTTCTTGTTGTTTTGTTGATGGTTTCCTTTGCTGTGCAAAAGCTTTTTATTTTGATGTAGTCCCATTTGTTTATTTTCTCTTTAGCTTCCATTGCCCTAGGAGCAGTATCAGTGAAGAAATTCCTTCAGCACATGTTTGCGATTTCCCTGCCTGTGTATTCCTCTAGTATTTTTATGGTTTCCCATCTTACGTTTAAGTCCTTTATCCATTTTGAGTTTATTTTTGTGTACGGTGTGAGTTGGTGGTCCAGTTTCATCTTTTTGCATGTATCTGTCCAATTAAGAATATTACTTTCTTAAAAGATCCAAAAATCTGGGCTTCAAACAGTTGTAGATATATAGCATACATTTACCAAGGAAAAGAAAATATTTCCAACACATTTCTTTGTTACTGTTTATTTAAATGTTATAACTTGATTTTTTTTGTTGTAACACTTACTCATTGTGGAAAATGTTAAAAATTCAGAAAAGGAGAAAATAAAAATTAACTCCCAGTATTGCAAGCATGAGAGATTCTCTGTTGACTCTATATATGCATATATACATCTGTCTATATCTATGTATACACACACACATAATTTTTACAAATGATTTTGTCATTTTAAACTCTTAACAATACTGCTAAATGGTAAGCAATACTATCATTCATCAATATCCAATTCCCCTCTGCTTCCAGGCCCATTACATGACTAACTTCACGGTCCTTTGAGATTGGATGTGACCACTGACTTTGGCAAATAAAATGTGAGTTGAAGTGGCATATGTCATTTTGGAGTGGAAGCATTGAATCTTCTCTCTCTGTTGTCACGTGGAGGTGTCGTAAGATGGACAGATGCGAAATGCTAAGCCAACACATGGAGAATTGCCAACTCTCTATAGGTCTTTGTGTAAGATGCTAAAAGAATACATTTTTAGTGAAATTTTTGCTCATATTTATGGTTATTTTCTGAAGGTGCAATCACCACCCACTCCCTCTCCAGCCCTTGAAGCAGATCAGGCCTCTGGCCACTGCTGATCAGGCCCTCCCCCAGCGCAGTCATGCAGAGGCCTCTGCCGCCCTGCCCCCAACGCTGCATGGGCAACCGCCTCCTGTCTGGTCAACTGTTACGGCATCCCAGTTAATTAGCGTATTTCTCTATTTTAGATATAAATCTAGATATAGATATAGATACAGATATAGATATATAGATATAAAATCATAACTTTTAATATATATAGTGCCCAATAACCCTATAAAAAGATTGACAGAATCATCAATGGCATAAAAAATAGATAATTTCCTATTTGATGTAAACATTCTATTGATCTTGTAATGGTGAAAATGGTGCCTTGTGGCTTTTAATTGCAATTCTATGAGTTAAATATTTTTTCATAATTATATAGGTTATTTGCATTTCTTATTTTTTAAAATTTATTTGAGAGAGAGAGGAAAGAAGAGAAAGAGAAACATGGATTTGTTCTTCCACTTATTTATGAATTCATTGGTTGAGCCTGTGTGTGCCCTGAATGGGGATGGAATCCACAACCTTGGAATATCAAGATGATGCTTCAACCAACTGAGCTACCATGCCAGGGCACATTTCTTCTTTTTTCATATTCTCTTATTGATTTCTTAAGATCTGTTTATTTGTTATGTGTGTAATTATTGATACTGGTAAAACAATGATATAGTCATTAAAAATTAACCTTTGTCATATGCATAGCATGTATTTTTTCCAATCATTAATGTGGTTGGATACAATCCAGTATTATTTATAATTTTTAATGTACAGATGTATTGATTGTTGTCTTTGTTTTTCAGATTATCTAATCTATTAATATTTTAAAAATATATATTTTATTGATTTTTTACAGAGAGGAAGGGAAAGGGATAGAGAGTTAAAAACATCGATGAGAGAGAAACATCGATCAGCTGCCTCCTGCACACCTCCTACTGGGGATGTACCCGCAGCCAAGGTACAGCCCTTGACCAGAATCGAACCTGAGACCCTTCAGTCCACAGACTGACTCTCCATCCACTGAGCCAAACCAGTTAGGGCTAATCTATTAATATTTTATTTATGTTTTGCCACTAGTAGCATGATATAATTATCTTCTTCACTTCCCAAATACAGATATATATTTCTTCTAGTACTTTGTAATTTTTGTTTTTATATTTAAATTTTTCTTCCATATGGCATATAAGTTGTATATGACATAAAGTTCAGATCTATTTTTTCCCCAGATGGCTGGATTTCCTAACATTGCTTGTTGAATAATCCTTTTCATATAAATTGTAAATGTCATGCTTTTCTATACACCAAGTTCTTAAACATGCTTGAGATTGGACTTCATTTTGTTCTACTGACCAATCTGTCAATGTCTAAATTGGTGTCAGGCTGCTTTAATTATTGTATCTTTATACTCTTCAATATCTCATATCATACATGGCTATTCCTTTTTATCATTTTCTTGTCTATTTTTAAGTATTTATTTTTCAAGTTGAACTTTAAAAAATTCCACTGGGATATTTCTCTTTTTCAGGAATGTTATTCAAGTCTTATTTATTGTACTTTCATTAATTTACTTATCAAATGTTTATTGAGCATTTATTGTGAGCCAGGAAGCATTCTAGGTATTGGGGGTACAACAGAGAACAAACAGAATTCCTTGCCTTCATGGAGTTTAGATTCATTCTATTGAGAGAAGAGAAATACAATCAACAAGGTAAATAAGTAGTAAGGGTCAAAGAGTAGAAAGGGTCAAACAGATAAAATAAGGCTGGGAAGGGGGATAGGAACTATTGTTTGTGGTGGTTTTCAATCAGGTTCTTGAAGCAGATGCTAAAAGAATCAGACATGAAAGAGATTTATAGGGAAGGAAACCTGGTGAAGGGTGAGAGAGGAGGGAAAAGCAGAAAAAAGCACCTTCAGACACTAGTAGATATCTGACACCCATAAAAGAAGATAAGAAGAAAGAGAAACGGACATGGGGGAGAGAATAGGTAAAAAGAGGCTCTGACTGTGTTGCTCTGAGAACGTGGTTGTGGGTGGTGCAAGGATTGCACTTTATTAATTTTACCTTATTTTTTTAGGATTGTACTTTAGATAGCCTTGGGTTTTATTTAGTACCCCACAGAGCTCATTCATTGGCTGGGAGCAGCCTCAGGGTGTGTGGACTTTGTGTGGTGGCTTGTATTGGAGCCAGAAGTGCAGTCATTGTAGGCATTAGGTCCTAAGTTGTTGAGAAAAAGGTGCGCTGTGACTCTCCATAGCCACCACAATAGGGGAAAGTGTCAACATTTCTAATAGGTTGGCTTTAAAGTTTAGTACATTTACCTTGTACATTTATATATATACTAGAGGTCCAGTGTACAAAATTTGTGCACGAGTAGGGTCTCTAGGCCTACTAGATCAGGGCTGATTGGGACCTTCCAGCTGCTGGAGCTGGGGCCTTCCAGCTGCCCGTCAAAATCTCGAGGGAATGCTTTACATATTAGCTTATATTTTTTTTCAACCATATATATATACTTTCAACGGTAATGCTTTCAACAATAAAGATTATATATATATAAATACTTTCAATAATAAAGATTATATATATATATATATATAATATCTTTATTATTGAAAGTATTACACCCCCATTCTCTCCAGGTCCCCCTCCTCCCTGTCCCAGGCCTTCAAGCACCCTATTATCTGGGTCCATGGGTTATGCATATATGCATACAAGGTCTTTATCTCCCACCAGCCACATTCCCCTGCCTTCCCTCTGAGATTCCACACTCTGTTTCATGCTTCCATGTCTCTAGATCCACTCTGTTCATCAGTTTATTTTGTTACTTATATTTCACATATGAGTGTAATCATGAGACTTTGTACATTTCTTATTTATCTAGCCTATATAATAAAAGGCTAACATGCAAATCAACCGAACAGTGGAAGGACTGTTGCTATGACGGGCACTGACCACCAAGGGGCAGATGCTCAATGCAGGAACTGCCCCCTGGTGGTCAGTGCATTCCCACAGAGGGAGCACCACTCAGCCAGAAGCTGGGCTCCCGCCTCTAGGTCAATATGAAGGATGTCTGACTGATGGCTTAAGCCCGCTCCCTATGGGGAGCGGGCCTAAGCTGTCAGTTGGACATCCCTTGAGGGCTCCCAGACTGCAAGAGGGCACAGGCTGGGCTGAGGGACCCCCCACCTTGCACAAATTTTGTGTACTAGGCTTCTCGTATTCTATAATTCTGGTTTATATGAATTAGGGTTTTTTTCATGTCATTTGAAAATTATTGCTTATATGCAAGAAAACTAAATTTTGGATACATATTTTTATAACCTACCACCTTGCTCAATGCCTATTGATTTGATTCTTATGTTGAGATACTTAACATTGTTAAGAACATTATCACAAATAGTTTTGCCTCCTCTGAAAATTGTTTTGTTTGTTTTCCTTATCTTATTGCCAAATCGAGGCTGAAATACAGTGACAATAATGGACATATCCATGTTGTTGGGACAGTTTTTAAGTTTTAGCCTTAGAATTATGTTAGATGTTCTATACCAAGACATGTGAAAAAAATTTTCTGGATCAATTTCCTAAGAAAAGCTAAATTACCAAAATTAACTTAGGAAGTTGATCTCGAAACACTATTTTCACAGTCTTACAATAGAATTACAAAGCATGTACTTTATACATTATCTGCCTCTTCCCTACTGTGATCATATCTTTGATCATTCTTTGTGTTTGTGGTTATGTTTTTACTTATTATTTTTCTTCATTAGGCTTCAAGAAGTTTTCTTCTTTTATGAGTCTTTTCAAATAACCAGCTCTTGAAGTATCTATCATGTCTGGATCTTTTTCTTTTCTAATTTATTAATTTCTGCTTTTATCATCAGGATTCTTTGACTCATTCCTTGCTTAGTTTTGTTTATCTTTCATAGGCATTTAAAACAGAAAAAAAGTGATATCTGTTTGTATCTTTGGTGTTAATGTCAACCTGCCCACATTTTTTTCATCATAATATGAACCATTATAGGCAGCATGGGATCATGGCCAAAGATGTAGACTATGGTTGGTGCCAATTGCCTGGGTTCATATCCTGGCTGTGCCTTTGCCAGCTGTGTAACACAGACAAACATTCCCACATCTGCAAAATGAGGTTTACTATTATAATAAAGCTTACCTGTAAAATCTTTACTGTAAAGATTACTTGAGCTAATATTTGTAAAGCTATTGAAACAGGGCTTGGCTTATAGTAACTGATATGTAATACATGAATAAATTATGTTTATTCAACACTTTATCCTTCACAAAGCCTTTTCACACGAATTTCTCCCTTAGTTAGCATGACAACCCTATGAGGCAAACAATTGCCATCTCTACATTATCCAATCTAATAAAAGAATAATATGCAAATTAACCATCACTCCAAGACACCTAAGCCATGTCCACCAGCCAAGCCATGCCCACCAGCCAAGCCACACCCACCGGCCAATCAGAGCAGCTGTATGCAAATTAACCCAGCCAAGATAGCAGCTGGCAGCCACAGAGCTGGAACAAGTAGGAGACTTGCCCTGGTGATGCAGGAAGCTAAGGTTCCTGTCTGCCTAGGCCGGCTATGGCAACAAAGTTTCCACAACAAAGTTTCAATTATAGAAGATAAATAAACCCCAGAGACCTGCTTCCAGTCTTGGGCTCAAGGAAGCGCTGGGAGCTTGGGTTGTCAGGGGCAATCTGACCAGTGCTCCAGTTAAAGCAACAAAGCTTCAACTTTAGAAGTTAAATAAATTCCAGCCAGCCTCCCTGCAAACAGCCATCAGCCACTCACCCAGGCTGGCCAGGCACGCCAGCATGTGGACATCCCCGAAGGGTCCCAGACTGTGAGAGGGCACAAGCTGGGCTGAGGGACCACCCCCACCTGAGTGCACAAATTTTTGTGCACCAGGTCCCTAGTATATGATAGAATTGCAACTCCTACAAGTTGACTTGCAGGAGACCAACCAAAAGCTAAAGAATGGAAGAGCCAGGTCCTATGATTCTATGATCAGTGTGTGGATGAAAGCTCAAATGACCTCTTCCATTTGGGGAGCTTGGGTGGACATAGACAGAGAAGTCCAAGTTTGGTATCACTTTAGGCCATTGGCATCAGTTGAACCCTTGGACTAGATGGCAAACTTTCCAAAACTGGGACAGCAATTTGGTCAACTGTCAAGAAGAGTTTTGGGTCTTTTAGCTTTTGGACGTCCATATGCAGTCAGCAGCAGCAGATGCGAGCCAAACAAGACCTCATCCAGGTGTGGGAGATGTAGCTTCTAGTCCTGGTCCTGCCCTGTCTTACTCGTGAGCATGTGCAAGGTTCTTTGCTCTGTTGTGCCTCTATTTTTTCAAATACTAAGTAGGGAAAATAAAATCTGCCCAGTTTGCTTCACGTGGTCACTTTTGGGTTCAAAATATGTGAATGGCAGTGAAACATTTTGACAGCTTATGATGTTTTCCACATATGCAGTGCATTAAAGGCATCAGCCCCACTACTTTCTTTGCTTACACAACTGAGAAGTGAAAAACGGATGTGAAAGCAGCTCCCAGACATTGAGCTTGCCTCAATTTCTCACATCCTCCAGCTCTTACTCCACCAGAAGCATCATTATTTTTTTCACAGGAGAGGAAAGAAATCTATACATATCTGAACAGAAATCTAATTTCCAACTGGCTTCTTTCAGAGTGAACCTTGGGTAACAGAACACAACAGAATTTTCCACAGGCACTGTTTTCCATGGCACACCCAAAACCAAGCAGGAAAGAGAAGGAACCAAAAACTTCCTTTGGCATTTAGCTCTTCCTTACGTTGCAAGAGCATGGGCCACCTGGGGAAAATAATCATATTAGGAGGGAAGGAAACAAATCCAATTTCGAGTCATATTCCCAGAATTGTTTCTATAAATATGTATTTCTCCAGGATCTAGGAACTGTCCACTGAAATCTTTAGACATTTTAATTCATGGTATTTAGGTTTCATTTTCTCCAACAAGAACCACTTATGACTTTTCTGAAGTTTACATCATGGAAATTGGAAGGAGATGTGCAAATCTTAACTACAAGATGCACAGGTGAGTATGGAAGACTGCACCTTTCACATTCCAAATAGAATCCCCTTTAAGTTCAACAAGGGGACGTGAGCAGATAGATTTCAGAATCTTTCCTCCAGCTGCAAATGAGAGAAAGAGGCATTGTTTTCTCAGGACTGATAAGCTTTATTCTTCCTGAGTTTCATTCCTCCCTTGCTGTGTGGAGGAAGGGGGTGAGGAGGGAGGGACTAGGAGAGGGAGAGACAAAGGAATCAATATCCAATGCATGTGCAGGAGAAGACCCTACTGAACTCACAGTTTGAATGAAGGATACCAAGTGTCTGTGGCCACATCTGGATGTCAGTGAGGCCCCACTCAAGTCAGGAAGGACCTCCAGAATTGGAAGAGATCTGATAATTTGTTGGGTATTACTATGTATCAGTCACTTGTTCAGAGATACACACACACACACTAATAAATCTCATTTAAGTGACGAGAGTGTTCCATGAGAGCAAAGATTTTTTGCCTGATTTGTTCACTGTTGTTTCCCCAATGTTTTGCACATGGCAAGTGCACAAGAAATATTTGGGAAAGGAATGAATGAGTTGTTACAACTCAATATGAGTGGGAATAATTGTGAATTTTGTTCTAAGATGAAAAAGCTAAGTTTCAGGGATATTGAAGAATATGTGAGGTGGGATTCAAGCCTAGGTGTGTCTTAACTCCACAGCGGATGTCTTTCAGGATTCCATGTTGTCCTCACATAATAAACTGGAATGTGTACAGCAAACTAGAAATCACATTCTACACAGAACCATTGGGGAACTGAAGCACTTACCTGATAAAAGGAACACTTCAAGCTAACAAGCTATGGAGGGCCCCTCCCCTTTCTGGGCTTCTGTTCTTCACCAGTGAGATGAAGGGATTAGATTAGATCAGAGTGCAAATACCTGATACATGTGCCACTACTTCCCAGTTCATCTCCTATGACAGACAGTACTCATTGATCATAGCATTGTTTCCCACTGACCCTGGACACAACTCCATAAATATTGTCGACATGCAACCCCACCCATTGATTAAAGTTGGCATGCATGAGAGAGGCTCTTTGACTTCTCTAGTCTAGATAATCTCTAAGGTCCTTCAAAGTTATTTCTGTCCATAAATTCATCACTGTCTCTATCTAGCTGTGTATGTTTTTAGCACACCAAGATACCAGGAGCGACAAAAGCCTCTAATGTGTTCTGAAAGCATATTATATCAGTGAAACACCCTGGTGAAAAACCAGGTTGCCTTGCAACTCTGGATTTATCCTTATGGAATCCTCTACTGAGACTACCTTCCAGATAGAAAGAGAAATTTTTAAACTACAAATCATCTAAATATGTTGATAAAAAGATTCCCTTTTCTAAGACTAAAGCAATACCTTTTACAAGACTATATTCTACAAACAATCTAAGGTGAAAAGTTGGAACAGATCCTAGATTTAAAGTATTGGCCTCATGGATTAGCTTACAGTCAACATTTTCTTGAGTTACACATACTGTGACGATTGCCATGAAATAAGATAACATTATCTGATAAGTATCAAGTATGGATTTAGCAACTTTAAAGTTGTTTTTTATGTTAACCTCATAGCTGTGTATCTGGCTTTCAATGGTTTAGGAAGAGAGAATTTCATAATGATTATTTTTTCAAATTTACTTTTTTTTTTAAATATATTTTATTGATTTTTAACAGAGAGGAAGGGAGAGGGAAAGAAAGGTAGAAACATCAATGAGAGAGAAACATTGATCAGCTGCCTCCTGCACACCCCCTACTGAGGATGTGCCCGCAGCCAAGGTACGTGCCCTTGACTGGAATCGAACCTGGGACCTTTCAGTCTGCAGGCCGACGCTCTATCCACTGAGCCAAACCGGTTAGGGCCAAATTTACTTTTTTTAATAACACAACTAACCCTTAATAGCTCATGAGGTATTCTACCCATGCTATAAAAGTATAAGAGTTAAATTTATTGTTTAGAAATTATAGCATTGGTTGTTCTACCAGGATCATTGATTGCAAACAACAAAAGTCAATGCTGGTTGGTGTACATAGGAAGGGAACTCATTGAAAGGTATTGAGATATTCAAGGAATGCATCTGAAGGCTAGAGAAATGGGCTCAGAAAGTACTAAAGGAGACTGAGTACAGCCAAGATCCTGCCCCATCACTACAAGCCACATGTCTCCAACCATTTGCCACAATGCTGGACTCAGTTGTCCTGGACACTCATTCCTGCACCAATAAAGTCTAGAGTCCAGCATAGCTGCAACGAATAATGCCTAACTGTTCCTGTCTCTTTTATCATATTCTCATGAATTAAAGTCCTGGCAGAAGCTTCTGATTAGTCACACTCACATTTTGGTCCAGGATCTAGCAATTAGTGGATAGAGACAGAAAATACCTGCCCCCTCCTTGGACTTCTGCTCGTATAGAAAAGTGTTCAGGAGCTAGGTAACTACCATGATTAAAGCCCAGGATACCTGTTACAATGAAATGTCCTCATGAATACAAAGTGATTTTCATATCAGTGAAACACCCCAATAACAAATATCTATAATTTATTGACAACTACTTTCTTCTAGGCAATGTACTATATATAATCGCCTTCATCTCATTTAATTCCTCATAACATCCCTAATAAGACAGGCACTATTATCCCCATGTCAGGAGCAAGGAAAGAATAATTTGTCTAGGATCACACTGCTAGTAAACACAAGAACCAGAATTCAAAGGAAGGCCTTATTGAAGCCAACACTAGTGTGTGCCTCTAATCATTAAACTGCACTTTCTCTCCCTGAACATTGCCCTGAACATGGCCTGGATCTTACCAGGTATATAGTGAATGTTTGTTTGGCACTTCCTTTCACCAGGCAGTCATTCAATGAGTATTTGCTACATATAAGCCACCATCATAGACATCATGGGGCAAATTTAACAGGAGCATAGCACATGTCAATTTCTAACTACATTATGGAAGATAACAAAATATTTGCAAGAGACATGCATGATAAGTCACACCCTGCAAATCCGTTGAGAGAGAGGACTGTGACTTTCTTATTCCCCCTATATCCTCAATGCTTCACTCTCAGTAAGCATTTAATGAATGGATAAAAATAACTAATATTTAAAAAGCACTAACCATGAGCCAAGTACTATGCCACACTCTCAAGAGATGAGTATTATTATCTCCACTGTGAACACTGTGGCTCAGTAGGGGCATAGTAAGGATACAAACTGCGAAGCCAGCACCTTGCTTGGGCTGAGCTTCAGGTTGTCTTTGCTGCAGGGAGCATGCCAGCTATGGCAGTCAGGGCCTCACTTTTGCACCCCACAATTGCCATAAGAAGAGGGCATCCTTTTCAATGGCTATCTTAGGAGACAAGGAATGTCTTTGTCACAATTCCTGGACAGACCTCCTTACCTCTTTGCATCTAATTGGCAGGAATTGGTCATATGCCATTCCAAAATTGATCCCTTCAGCCAAAGTGAAGATGTGAGTTACTACTCTTGACCAAAGTGGCCAGACCAGAATCACGGACATAGGAGGGGGTGTGGAGGATCCCCTTACCAGGTCCAAGCCCTGCATCTGGAGGTAGTTAAAATTCCTCTGGAGCATGTGGGCTATTGGCTGGTGGATGAATTCCTGAAGGTCAATTGAAGTATTCTCAGGAAGGGTAATGCGCAGGATGGGTGCTTCTTAGGCAATGGACTATGTCCACTATAACCCTCCCTTTTAAAGTCCCACACAGCGCCCCACAACTCTCAAAGTCCAAGTGGTTTGGCAAGGCACCCAACTGCCTTCACCATTCCCTTTCAACCTGCCTTTCCAGGCTCACCTCCAGCCACTGCATGTCCCATGTATTTTCTTCCTAGAGCTCTTCACTCATCTCTGCAAACATGACTCCCATCCCTTGCTTTGGCCCATGCCATTCTGCACTTAGAAAGCTTTTCAACACACAGTAAGAATGGAGGCTTTGGTAGGCAGCCTTTTCTTTTTGTTTTTTAATAGACTTTTGTATTGCTTTCAGAGAGGAAGGGAGAGGGAGAGAGATAGAAACATCAATGATGAGTGGGAATCATTGATCAGCTGCTTCCTGCAGGCCCCTTCCCAGAGATTGAGCTGCAACCCTAGGCATGTGCCTTGACCAGGAATTGAACTATGACCTCCTGGTTCATAGGTCAATGCTCAACTATTGAGCCATGCCCACTGGGCATAGTAGACAGCCTTTTCTGAATACTACTATAACCCTCCACCACTGTGCTCCCTCAGAGAGGGACTGCTGGAGCTGCAGCTCCCCAGTATCTCCATCGTGGGGCACTGTGGGATTGTCTGCACAGGTTGCCCTCCATCCAGTCCTTCACTCCAGGGGTCAGCCCAGTACCTGGAAAGTAGTGTTTCTAGTCTAAAGAAAATAAGGAGTGAATGAATGCTAACATGATATACTTTCTCAACGTCCAAGCTTTCTAACCCTTATCACAAACTACATATTCATTGACACAAACATTTGCTTGGTGTCTATTTCCCCATCCTGTATAATAAAGAGCTAATATGCAAATGGTTGTCACACCCTCACATTGTCACACTGTAAAGGCTCAGACCCTCAACACTGGGGAGAGAGGAATGGGGATCAGCCAGGCTGCAGCCCAGGAGAGGGACAAGCCATACACCCTGCAGTCCCTGGCACCAGCACATGCACCTGTGGCCCAGGAGAAGGACAAGCCACCCGCCCCATGGTCCCAGATGCCAGGACCTGCAGCCCAGGAGAAGCTGCCCGCACACGGTCCCCTGTGGCTGTGGCCAGCCTGAGTGAAACCTGCCCAGGTCCTGGGTGCCTGCAGCCAGCCAGAGGGAGGGAAGTCCGGGTCCCAGGTGCCTGCGACTGGCCAGAGGAGGGAATCTTGGGTCCCAGGTGCGGGGCGAGGCAGAGGTGGATAGGGACCAGCAGAAGAACAGTTAGGGACGATTTGGCAGGCAGGCAGAGGGGTTGAGGGCTATCAGACAGGTAGGCAGGTGAGCAGTTAGGAGCCAGCAGTCCCAGATTGCGAGAGGCAGTTGGACATTACCCAAGGGGTCCCAGATTGGAGAGGGAGGTGGGCTGAGGGACCACCTCCTCATGCATGAATTTCATGCACTGGGCCTCTAGTAGAAATATAAGCTGGCGGGGTGGGGGGGAATTTAGGAGGCAGGGATCATGTCTCTTTTTCACCTTGGCAAGACTATCACAGTATCTGAAACATTCCAACGGTGTAATAAATATCTGTTGAATGCATATAGCATCCAGGGTTTAAAGATGCCTATCTGCACACCCTATTTTTCCCCCCATCATATGTATTTCCATCTTTGAAGACATAATATTTCTCATAGGAACTGAGAAGAAATCTCGGCTTTAGTCCAGACACCTTTTCCCAGCTTTGGTTCCTGTAAAGAGGCAAAACCCCAAGTCAAATGGTTTAGTATTTAGAATATTAATTTTCGGTAGGTCAAGCAGAAAAGGTGATACTTCCCTTAATGAGATGCTCTTACACTAATTTCTATTTGTATGCAAAAGATGCTGTGGGTTTAACACCTGGAGATCCCCACGCTGCCTCCTGCACACCCATATCTGCAGAGCAGGAGAAGGGGAAAGGTTTCTGATTTATTACACATAAACAAAATGAATAAGATAACATTTTATTAGTTAGAAACCATTGTAAAAACAGCAATAAAATGAAGCAGTACTAGTGGAAGATGCCCTTATCAATAAATCCTCCGGCGTTTAGGACCCTGGTGCATGTTGTAATGATAAAAAACATAATTAAAAGGATTGAATTGCAGAACTGTATCATTTAATCAAGAGGCAGCCTGATAACAATAGGAAACGTCGGGACAGTGATGGTCTGTGAATCTCTAACCTTTGGGGGGGAAAGAAAGGTGTCTGAGATTCAAGTTGTATTAGCTAATGTGAGGAGAATCCATTTTGTAGGTTGTGTCTTACTGAAACATGCCAATCCAGGCAAGAAATGTCTTGCCTTTAAAACCTGTATCTTTTAAAGTCTTGTTTCTGGTGGTGAGCAGTAAATGGCTTTATTAAATTAGCCAGGTCCAGCCTATCAATTGTAGTTGATATTATAACTAATTGTTATAAGTGACAAAAACAGTTTTGTTATTTTTTTTCTTCTAGAGACTCTTGGTATTTCTTCCCTTGACTGAAAATCTTCATTTCATCCTAGAAAATCCTTATGATACATTGCAAATACTTTTTATATAAAAGCAGCGCCGGGAAACGCGGAGACTTCGGAGGTTTTTCATTTCCCAGAAAGCCGGAGTCAGTTTTTAGAAAGTAAATTGCGCCCCTACCTTTCCCCTCCCCGCAGGTCAATGCTCCCCTCCCCCACCTTGGTCAGTTTAATATGAGTCACCGCCTGGGCTTTGTTCTATGCAATAACATTTTCTCCCGGGAGCCTGATCATGCAAAACACTCCCCGCTGAGGGAGTGGAAATTTACCCGGGGAAGAAACCTGATCAGAATGTCTAAAGACTTTACTGGCAGTGTTCTCCTTTAACTCCTCCTAAATTTCCCTGAAAATAATAAGTAAACCACATATTTAAGGTTTATAGCACCCAGTGGCAAGAGACACAATGAGCCATGGTCCAGTTTAGAAAGAAAACTGAAGCTGAGTGGATTATTCTGATGTTTCTTTGCTGCTCCATCTTCCACCAAGAATTCTTTGCTCCTTTCCTCCTTTCTATTTTGGTTTATTGTCATTCTGCAGTCATTGGGCTGATCTGATCGATGCATCCACTTTTTTAAAAACAACAACAACAACAACAACTGCCAGATATTCAATAACTTACCTTAAGCCAAGTACCTATTATTTTGCAACATTTTAATAAACTCAGGCGTATTTTCTGTAGTACAAGTGACATAGATTTATCACTAAAATAGTGCACGCGTTCATAAATAGATACAATCAGGAGAAAGCTTGGTTGTGATTTCTTTATAACAAGTCTTAAAGCAAGCTCATTTCTGTAACGTGTACACACATATACATAATATAAAGTAATTAATAATGAATAGAATGCACTAGTAGTATTTATACACATATATGTATGCATGTGTGTGTGTATACTTACGCACATTTTTTATCCTCACCCAAGGATATGTTTTTATCGATTTTAGGAAGAGAGAGAGAGAGAGAGAGAGAGAGAGAGAGAGAGAGAGAGAGAGAAAGAGAAACAATATGAGAGAGAAGCAGTGATCACTGGGGATCAAACTTGAAATCTGGGTATGTGCCCTGATGGGGAATCAAACCTCAGACCCTTCAGTGCATGGGACCAGGCTCCAACCAGCTGAGCCACACTGGCCAGGGCTACCTCCTTTTTTTTTGTTTTTTGTGTTGTTTTTTTTTTTTTGAAAGAGTAAAGCTAATGATTATGGAAGACATGGAAAGTAGCCCAGCCCAAGAAGTTTGCTTCTCCTCATGAACATGTACCAAGTGATGATGCGGAAAGAATAACACATTTCACCCAAGGCAGCTCCCATCTACGAGAGGGCCCCGGCTGGGCTGGCAAGAACAGGCTGACTTGAAACACCATCTGCTTGATGGCTGAGGAGCAGAGGCCTGATGGCCCCCGGGATCGATGTTTTGCCATCTTTTTGTATTACTGGGGACATTGTTATCTAGGTTTTCAAAAGTGCACTTAGAATACATTTTCCTAAGTAGTGTGTAGAGTTGCACAATGTATGCCTGCATAAAAACCCTGTTAAAAATTTCAAAGTTTGCAAACTGGGAGAAGAAGTGAGTGGCTCGTTTAATTTATTCTAATCAGTTCTATCAGGAAAATGCAATTCTATTGAAGGGAACCCTTTGCAGAAGCGGAGGGCAATTATGTTTTGCGCACAGAGTACTCTTTTTAAAAAAGACCATGTGTGCAGCATGAAGAAAGCTCAGTGATGTCAATCATTTTGATTTCAAATTCCTTCAGCACGGTGTTTAAACAGTGCAGAAATTACAGGCAGCGAACGCGATTTCTCTGAAGACTCTGTGCAGCTGTTTTCTGCAATTCTTGAACATTCTTAATATAAATGTGTTTACCTGATGGTAAAAGTAAAAATTAAGGCAGTAATGCTCTTGCCCCTGTTTTAAATAGATATTGTCACATCATATCTTAGAGAGAGCAACTCCCCAGAGGCCCCTGGAGTGAGCTAAACTTGCACAAAATTTAAGTCAGGGGGTCTTCCCCCAATAATTAACATCACATCATGCAGAAGAGTGGCTGCGAGGTTGAGAAGTCCGTGGCAACTGTGCCAAATGGCAGCCTGTTTGAGGGGAATGTATTCAGTTGTTAAAAATATTGAGGGGGAGGCAAGTAAGAAAATTTTACAAGTACTACACTTTGCAACACACACCTACGTGCCTTTTGTCCTAAGGAGAGCAGAGATCTCTGCTTCCCCGGAAGCGGGCACCTTTGAAATGAAGCGAATGCATTTCCTATGTAAAAACAACCATGTTTCCTTGCCACCTCATGTAAGTAAATCAACTTTGAGCTCAATACAGCGTTGAAATCTCTTCAGATACAGTGACTTACAACCTGTCCCGATAGGATCAACAAAGACCTTTGACTAAAGATGGGACTGGAGATGGCTTGTGACAGATAAACCCCCAGAGTTCGGTGTGCAAGTTTCCATTGTCTCATAGACTCTTAGATTCAGTTCACTTTCTGGTCAGTAACAGGGGACGTTGTGTAGATTTCATTATTGTTAGAAATTCAACCAGCAGGTTGAAACTTTGAACAAATATTTCAAGTTCCCTGGAAGAGATGAATAACCAAAAAATACAGTGCCGGTTTCGTAACAGCAGCGGCCCCTAGCTCAGCCATGGACCACACTCCAAAAGTTCATTGGTAAGCAGGTGCTTTAGCATTCAGAATGCATTTTCTGTTAGAAACAGTTTCATCCATCGTGGCTTGTTTCTTAAGTTAGCAAAAAAAAAGAAAAAGAAAGAAAGAAAGAAAAGAAAAAGAAAATCCTATTTAACTCATCATGAACTAGAGGTGGGTATTAATGCTAAAGTAGCATTAGCATTGGCTTAACTATATCATTTGACCACTTATGATACTGTAATTGACAAATTACTGAGCATTAGGGAGGTACAGTAATCTACCTGGATAATAAGAATATGTTAACTCTTTACAATTCTACCATTGCTCTGAAGGACAGGCATTTCTTAATGTTATTCATTAATGTTATTTTATATCAGATAGTAAATGATAAATGATTATCTATCTCACCACTCAGCAGCTGTGTGACCTTAGACAACTTACTTATTCTCTCTGTGCCTCACACAGTTGTTGTGAAAATAAATGGAACCTCTTTGCCTTATCAGTTTCCACTCTTCTTCAAGTGACACCCCTGCTTTTCACTGGAGGATTGTCTCTGCACCCAGCACCCATCCAGGTGGTGTGAGTGGGGCTTTATCCCCAATCTTGGGACAGAGCCTATGACCTGGGCCTGCCAATCAGAGCTGGCTTCAGATTTGACTTCCAGGCGACTGCTTCAAGGGTGAGCCACCTACCTGAGCAGGTCCAACAAGACCTCCCATGGCTTTCCCTGGGAACGTTGAGACAGAAGTACTTACTTCTCTCTGATGGGTTCCAATCAAGAGCACCTGGCAGCTATCTTTGTTTGCCTCAGTGGTTCCCCTTGGAGGGCAGGAGGGGAGAGTTGTCCTCTACCCACCACCCCCCAGCCCCACCCCCATCCCACAGGGGACATTTGATAATATCTGGAAACACTTTTGGTTGTTACAAGTCTAAGAATGGGGGCGGGGAGGGAGAGCTGCTATTCTCAGCTAGAGGATAGAGGTCAGGATGCTGCTTATCGTTCTACAATGCACAGGAAAGGCCCCACAACAAAGCATTTTCTGTCCCAAAACCTCAGTAGTGCCAAGGCTTTACTACACAGTTACCCTAACCCTGCGCTAACTACGTAGTTACACTAGACAACGTCCAAGAAGCAGGGCTGAGAAATGGAGAAAAACAGACTCCTGGTGACACAGCTCGAATCTTGGATTGATTCACAGCTCACTTGACTTTCTGTCACTCACACCCAAAAGAACCTTAACTGACAAAATTAGTCAGTGTGGAACATGATGCATGGCATACAGCGGGCACCCAATAAGTGGTGGGTATTTTCATTCAAGGCTTTCACTCACGTGAGACCAGGGTGGGGAACTTTACGATCAGGCGCTTCTGGAGCAGATGTGACCGACAGGAGAATCATGGTTCAGCTCCTCACGCTCCTAGGACCTCTCCTGTGTTCTCAACGCCTTCCATATTGCTGATTCTGCTCAGAAAAAAGAAGTCGATCCAACAGATAATGCCATCTTTGTCCGAAATGTGCAGTTTTCTCTGGTTTAGATCTCACGCTTTCAAGAAGCTCGTAGATCTGATAGACTGAAAAATAAAAAGAAAAGAGTGAAAGGTTTCTACAAAATGACTGTTTTCCTTTTAAAAGTGACTACAGTCCGTCCATGTAAACCAGGATGGCAGTTTAAAATCTGCTTCATAAAATAACATTCAGGAACAAAAGAGTTATTTATAGTTTTCTTCTCAGGCTTGTACTTTTTGAATATGTTGGGGAAGTGGACTGGGTGGTATTGTATCCTAAACTTCTTGACAAGAAACATTGAAGACCTTTTTTTAAAATTTTGATGCTGTCCCTTTCTCCAAAGGTGGTTGAAATATACACTGAGTAGCCAGATTATTATGACCACCTCACATATGTAGGCAAATTAGCTATAATTTCACGCTGAAGTTGTTAGAGGGCCAGACCATTATAAATAAGGAAGCAATAAGGAAGCAGGTTGTTTACCACAACAATAGAAGTGATTTTTTTTCTGAAGATATGGGTAAACAATGCGATTTAACACCTTTGAATGTGGGATATATATATATATATATTCTGAGAGGCCAGATTATTATGACTACCTAACATTTGTAGACAAATTAGCCATACACTGCATCGTATGGGATATGGAAACCAAAGGCCTGTTCAAACACCTTTGCTGTCTGTAGTTACCAAGATAAAACGTCTCCAATTCACACATACCTAAGTATCATTGCTGATCAAGTTCATCCTATCATGTTGATGGCATATCCCGTTAGAGATGGCTTCTTCCAACAAGACAATGCGCCATGCCATGGTGCTCGTATTGTGCAGGAGTGCTTTCAAGAACATGAGGGTGCCCTGACAGGTTTGGCTCAGTGGATAGAGCATCGGCCTGCAGACTGAAGGGTCCCGGGTTCGATTCCGGTCAAGGGCATGTACCTTGGTTGCGGGCACATCCCCAGTGGGGGGGGGGTGCAGGAGGCAGCCGATTGATGTTTCTCTCTCATCAATGTTTCTGGCTCTCTATCTCTCTTCCTTCCTCTCTGTAAAAAATCAATAAAATATATTTTTTTAAAAAAAAGAACATGAGGGAGACTTTACCTTGCTTAGGTGGACCCCACAATCACCAGATTTCAATCCAATTGCATATTTGTGGGACGAAGTTAAAAGAGCCATCAGGAAGCTGGTTCCACAACCATCAAATCTCACAGAACTGGACAGTGCTATTCACAGGCATGATGTCAGTTCCTCACATCACCTTTCAACATCTCGTGGAGTTAATGCCAAGAAGAACTGCTGCAGTATTGAAGGCAAAAGGTGGCCCAACGAAGTACTGATGGGGTGGTCATAATAATCTGGCCATTCAGTGTATATCAGAATGGAAATTATGTATTTACACCATTTTATGGTGTAAATATATAATTATCTTATTTCTTGATTTACAGTGCTATAGCTTTAAGAGTATACATTTATAGTATTTTCACTCTATTAACAGTTTTGTGTATTTTCATCCCTCTGTAAGAAATGAATATATTATACAAGAGATATTATATAGATGAGACCATTATTCAAAATGAGAATCTTCTCTACTAACAGCATCACTATTTGTAGCATATAAGACTAAATAAATGTCTCCCATGAGTGACTAAATGCAAAATAAAAAGTAACCACTCAACTTTAATAGTTTAAAAAATGCTATTAAACATAATGGCTTCTTGACATTCAAGTAGCACTATGTTTTAAGTGATCTTCATTCTTTAAAAACTGCTTTATTTTCATTTTAAATATTGATGGTAAATCAAGCTCTCCAGTGTGAGGAACTAGAGGAGAAAGCTTCCCTGAGAAAATAAGTTCCCGTGGACTCTGGAGTTGCGAGGTGCAATTTTTTTTAATGTTTTTTTGTTTGGGTTTGTTTCTGTGTTCTCCTGAGGCTAAGTAATAACATCACATAAATGAAGAACCTGAAAAACTGACAGAGCAATCTTATTTCTCAAGATTTTCTTCAATCCATGCTGGTAGATACTTCTGACCACATCCCCACCTTCCTCACTTGAATCTTAAGGGGGAGCTCTACTCTCCCTCTATCAAGGACACATGAAGAACAAAATGGCCCAGTGGAACAACCATAGAATGACATCCACATGAAAGAGAAGAGACAGGCAGAGGAGTGAGAAGGGGGAAGTGGAGCCTTCAAAGGAAATAGTGACCACTTTCTCTTCTTATTCCTCAAGCTCTAAGGGAAAAGGGAGCAACGAGAAGTGGTGAGAATCCTCAAACCTGATTTTAGCCTAGAAGTATGTGAAGGCCACTTTTAAGGTCTGGCTTTTATCCATTTCTTCAGGTTAAAAAACAAAACAGCTGGCTAGGAATTGCCAGGGACATTGGGGAAGGACGGAAAAGCTGGCATTCCATGTGCTATATTACAAGAACTTGGTGGTATCTGACCAGGTAAAAATATGGGGTGAGGAAACACAGGAGCATAACTCCAAAATGAGTAACATGTTCAGGTGATTATAAGATGCTGCCAGTTAGACCCTAACCTCTCTGGGCAGGGCCTGGGTCTGTCTTATTCCTCCTGGTGTTACCTGTTTCTATGATAGTGCTTGGCACACAGCAGATACACAACCCACCAACCACTGACAACAGGAAACCAAAATAAAAATCGATGCTTGCTTAAGATGTTAAGCAACTCATCTAGTCTTCCTGGATTTTAGTTTCTTTACTATGAAAATGTAAGGATGAAAGAAATTATTTATTTGGTCCTTTATAGCCCTACGAAGCTATAAAATAATGTTCCTAAGATTTAAGCATAAGAATCACAAAATTTACAGATGTCTGTCCAGGGATATGACAGCCAGATGTTCCTCATGTACATCACTTGAAGTCACAGTTGAGGGGGGAAAAAAGACATGAATTTATTCATCAGATTAAGTATTTCTGTCATAGTCAAGGCAAACCAAAGGCCCACCCCATACCATCTCTAAAGAGATTTCCATTCTGGCTACCATCCACCTGGGGATATTAGCATTATTTGTCCAGAATTCTCAAATATTTAATTCTTGGATCACCGAAAAGCCATATTTCATATTGCACAGCAGGGAAAAAATGCCAAACCACAAAAGTCCCACAGAGAACAAGTCCCTTTTGATGGCATGAGAGCTAGATATACACATGGTCAGATCTATGAAAACATTATCTCCAATAGGATACATGATTTCTCTGAACCACATTGTCCTCCTCTGTGATATGGTAACAGTTTCTGCATCATTGAATGGGGAAGTTGAAATGAAATGATGTATGTAAAATGTATGCCCATAGTTAACACTCAGTGAATAATAGCCATTGTGATTGTTTAAGGTCCTTTCACTTTTCTGATACATCAATAAACAAATTACCTAAAGAATAAAAAAATAGATGAGGAGCTCTCTTTGGATGACAAGAAATTGAAAAACTGAGAAAGAGACTAATTTAGAATAAAAAAATCTGAACACCTCTCCTACTGACAGGATGTATGATCTTGGACAAGTCGCTCTCTCAAAACCGGCTTCCTCTTCTGTAAAACAAGATGGATTTGTGCCCCTCAAAAGCACTCTGTGAATCCTAAAGTGCTATTTCCATATCCGGTGCTAATTTTGTTCTTACAGTAGGCGGAGTGGTGCATGGGCACACTAATAACACAGGCTCACCAAGTTGTGACATGTCTGTGGATAGGTGGGAAGCAGGAGCTAGGAATTTGCCACATCGACATTTTGGAACTGGAGAGAGACTGGTCTTTTTAAAGCCTTTTCAAGGGGGTGGGGGTGGACAATCAGGAAGCAAATGCAGTCAAATTAGATTGCAACCAGTAATAGGTTCTTCCAGGGTAGGGGGACCTCACTAAGATGGGATAGAGGAAATTAAACATGCTTGTATTGTTAAATAATAATCAGAATTATTTCTTTAGATGTAGCCATACCATAATCTTTGTTTTCTCTTAAAAGAAGCTCTTTTTTGTATTCTAAAGCACGTCGTGTCCATACACATGTTTAAGAAAGTCACAGAGCAGAACACAAGAGAATAAAATTTAGCAGTAGAGAAATTCATCGTAAGCCCCTTTACACCAGCACATGGGAATATGAAGTGGAGGAAATCAAGCTCCTTTGTATACATTCAGTGTATATATTCAGAGCAATGTTTACCTCTGAGGTAGGTTAGGAACCTGTCTTCATCAGAGATGTCAATATTGTCACAAAGTTTTCAAGAATCCACAAATCACTATTCACAAACCAGTCTTTACCCTCGCAAATACTGGCACTCCTTCACAAACCAGAGAGAGACAAGGGCTACTTTTCAGGGCTGAATGACAAGTTGGGAGGAGCTGATAGTCCACTGGAGGGGCAGTCGAGGGCCATTAAGCCTCGTCAGTCATTAATCTCCAAGAAATGCTCAGAGTCAAGGTCGTTATTGCTATTATAAACTAAAAATGAAAAGAAAAAAAAGAAGGCACGTACTCTTTCTTTTATGGGTGATACAGTTTCAATTGGCACTATTGAGCATTTCTAGAGATTTAATTAAGCAATCAGATTGCTTGAGTGGTCTCAATATTCAGTGCCTTTTATAGAGTTCTTTAATGACTATGCATAGAATTATTCTGGATACTTTATGGACCATAGCAAGTGAAGTTTTATGTCTTCCTAGGAATACAGCGAGCCTTTCCACTATTTCTCTAGCTTATACAAAGGTTTTTGTTGCCATTGATGTTGTTGTTTTGGGGTGTGGTATCTTAGGTTTGTGTCTAGAAAAGTATAGCCAAAAGAATTAGAGTGAAAATAATTTACTTAAATCAAAAATCATGACTTTCCTTTTTCGTAAGTCATTCCAGTGAATGAAATACCAGTGAACTGTAGTGTCATTGTCTAGTAAAACACGGAGTAGCAGCCCACTTAATACTGTATTTATTCATTCTCTAGGGCATAGGGATTTAAACAATATTTGGGGGATGGAAGATGTAACAATGAACAGAATTTGTAAGATTCACACTATACATAGAGAAACATAGCATAATGATTAAGGGGTCTGACTTTGGCGCTGACTATGGAATCCTCACTTATTCACTTACCAGCTCTGAGACCTTGATCAAGTTATTTACTCTCTCTGTGCTTCAATCTTTTCATCTTCAAAAGGTGGTTAAAATTGTTTTTTCTCTTTGGTTTTTGTAAAGATTACGTGGGTAAACACCCATGAAAGCACTTAGAATAACACACAGAGTGTAATAAGAACTATGTAGGCGTTAACTATCATTATTACATTCTTGTGCACAGACACAAGTCAATATGCAATGGAACACATCAATCAATAAGGTGTTTATAATGTCTAAAAATAAAACGATGCAATGTAGTTGGAGTTGGGGTGAATTTATTGGGAAATTTTTCTCCTGGGTATCTTTTGCCAGATCAAAGGCAGCCTTTGCTTTAACGAGAGGTTTCAAGTTTCTACTTTATTAGGAGGAAACAGTGGAAACCAGAGACAACATGACACAGCACTAGGAATCAAAAGGGTCTCTTTTACTGGTAGTTTCCGATATTCAGTGACCTTAGGAAAGTCACTTCCCCTCCCACGGCCTTGCTTTGTACTTCTCTAAAATGAGGAACATGAACCAATCAGAGGTTTTTAATTTCTCCTGGAGCCGCAGAATTCTCAACATATATTATTGACACAACTGGGGGCTCTCAGGTTGAATTGGTGGGCCCCCAATCCTCCCCTCCTTAGACCACCTCCTCACCCCCAAAACAATCAAGGCTCCAAGAGTCCCCAGACTCACAGCATTTCCAAGTACCTTCAGGCATGTTGAGGACAATGAGCCCCTTGTCTGAGTAACTGCACACAACTTGCAAAGTGCTTTCACAAACCCCTTTCGTTTAATCTAGCATTCAATCATTTTAAGTAAGAAATCCAAAGTGAGGAGCAACTGTATTTCCAGCTTTTTATGCCTTAGAGTGTGGACAGTCCAGAAGGTTCCGCAGCCAAGAAGTTCTGAAAAAGTGAGATGAGTTTATTAGAATCCTCAAGCCAGCCTGGGTGCCAGTCTTTTATAAATGTTTAAACAAACATTTTAAATGTTTAAACTGGACTGCTCTTGTTTATTACTAATGTAAGAATAAATGCTATTTTTTAACATGACCATGCAAATTGGATCTATGCTAGATAAATATGGTAGTAACAGCTAATACACATTGGCTAGAGAAAATTAACTCTAGGAAACCACGTTTTTCTATTTTAAGGTAACTTTCTTTTATCATATAAGAAATACATGTTCAGAATAGAGAGACCAAAGATAAAAATTAACCAAAAAAATTGCTAATATTTGTCCCAAATGGAGATAATTAATGAGACATTTGCATCAGTGGCTTACATGGTCCTGCCTAAAATGGGTGGGCATTGGCCACTCCACTGAGGAACTGAATAGACCAGAAGGCAGAAAAGGAGGAATTCCTTTTTCTTTTCCTGTCTCACTGCTTAAACTGGGACATCTCATCTCATCTTCTCTGGCAATTTGCGCCATCAGCTCCCTTATGTTTTTTATACATGAGTGCGTGTATATATCCTACTGAGTCTGTTTCTCTATAGAACTCTGACCAATAGTCCCTTAGTATATGAGGGTATATTTTTCTGTACCCCTTAAAAATTGAATTATATCACTCACTATATATTTTAAACTAGATTCTAATGTGATGGGAAGGAAAATTTTCTCCAGTTTTGCAGTCTTCCACAGTCCATGGTGGGATTACCTAGTCCTCATATCTTTCCTCTGGGTTCTATCTTCCTGTCCTAGTCAGAAGCAGTTTAAGGAACCTTAGGTCAATGACTCAATGAGTTAGCACCAAATTGAGTTGAGCTGCTGACCTTATTTTGTTTCCTTCCTTGAAGCAAAAATGAGCTTCAGGAAGCGATTGAGCCATGATTCTAAGCTTTCTTATAATTAGACCCAAGTTTTACTCATGTCTCCTCTGGTTTGTTCCCTGGTGAGATAAGTCTCTGTTTTCACTCCTGTAGGAGTTGAATAGTGGTCCCCCCCCAAAGATTGTTTACAATGAACCTGTGAATGTGAATTTATTTGAAAAGGAGTCTTTCCAGAGGTAATTACGAATTTTGACCTGAGGCCCTCCTGGATTAGGGAAGAAGACACAGACAGGAGAGAACACACAGAGCCTACAGCCATGTAAAGACAGAGGCAGAGACTGGAATTGCACAACTACAAGCCAAGGAACACCTGGCACTACCAGAAGCTGGAAGAGGAAAGGAAGGATTAATTTCAGACAATAGATTTCTGTTGCTTCAAGCCTTTAAGTTTCTGGTAATTTGTCATACCAGCAATATGAAACTAATATAGGACCTTACAAAGGACTCCTAGTCAGAGCCGCTCTCTCAGTCACTAGAAAACATTCTTTATAGGCAAGTGTCATAGGAGCTGTTGGCTCAACTGCTTAATATTATGTCCCAGTCATTAAATATTTAATAGCACCTACAATAGAGCAGGCCTTTTTCTAGATGCTAGGTGAAAACAAAAGTGAAGAAGACACAGTCCTTGCCTTCAATAGGCAAACATTAGTGAGTAGCTACTGTGCTATCCAGAGAGTTGCTGTGGGCAAAGCCAGGAGGTGATAGCCATACTATAAAGTGCCTCGTTGATTAAGTTAGAAGTTTAGACTTTTATACAATAGATAGTGGAGCTCTTAGAGAGACCATATCCCAAGGCTCCTCTAATACTGGACTTCCCTGATATCTATTCTAGGACCAATTTGGACATCTGCCTTTGTCCTGCTATGTGTCTGCCTGGTCCTATATCTGCTTGCCCTGGCTTTCCCTATGACTCACATGTAAGTTCTTTCTACTGTCCATTCTCTAGGTCTCCAGATCCATGGCCCCTGACCAAGAATAAGCAAGTTGTCTTAGCTCCTGGACCCATCTGATCTTTCAACTGGACCCAGATGTGCTATATTAATTCATGTATTCATTCATCCAAGAATTATTTATTCAGCATCTACTATGTTCCAGTTTCTGGTTGTATAAAAATGAGTAAAATACAGCCTTTGTCCTTAAAATGCTTAACATCCATATTAGTCTGCTTGGGCTACCATAACAAAATACCGCAGACTGGGAGCTTAAATAACAGGAATTTATTTTCTCTCAGCTGGAGGCTTAGAAGCCCAAGACCAAGGTGCCAGCATGATTGGTAGCTGGCAAGCCTTCTCTCCTTAGGATGTGGATGGCCACCTTTTTGCTATGTCCCCACATGGCCTTTTCTGAGTGCACCCATTCTCTTGGTATCTCTTTCTCTTCTTATACGGATACCAGTCCCATTGAATTAGGGTCCCAACTTCATGACTTCATTTACCTTTAATTACCTCTTTAAAGTAATTAAAGTCACACTGGGGATTAAGGCTGCAACATATGAATTTTGGGAGACCACAGTTCTGTCCACAACACCATCTAAATGGAAAAGGCAATATGCCCTTTGGAGGAATAAATACCATCAGGTTTTGTGTATCCAGGATGGATTTTCTAACCTGTCCAGGTGAGTGTTAAAAGAACGGAGGAAGTTATTCAGGTGAACTAGATGGAGAAGGGAAGTCCAGGCAGGGAGAAGCGTTTTTGTAAAACATGAAACAGCATGGCCTGGTGAGTCGATGGCACATTATTTAGGATGATGGAGATATGGAGAGATGTGTTAGGGTATCATATATGTAGGACTCGAGAGTCATGCTATAACCTCTCTCCTCTCATTTTCTGTCACAGTCCTGTTTCCATGCTACAGTCGTTGCACCCTCCCTTCCTCCCTTTTCATTCCAAGCAAAATATCATTGTCCTAGATATCATCTGAGAAACATTTAAAATAATTGCCCCGGATCTTTTGTATAGCACTTTACAGTTTACAAAACACATTTACCATGTCATTTGACCCTTAAAATTTCCCAATGGAGAACAAATATTATTCTATGCATATGGTGAAACTGAGGTTCAAATAATAATAGGAATAGTAATACAAAAAAAATAGTAATACTAACCAACCTGCCCAAGGTCAGAGGCTGTGTCAGAGTTAGTTCAGAATCCAGACTATGTGCATCTGATCTACTCTCGGGTCTCCTTCTTACACTACCCACACTTTTCTCTGCTGTTTGCCTCATGTGTCATATTCCTCTAGCAATGCACCTACATTTTGATAGAGCTTTCTGGATATAATGTGTTAACCAATAGTAAAAACTCTCAGAGTGGGAATGTTGGGCCTGCCAAGATGGTTTTTTTGGGGCAGGCAGGCCTGTCAAAGCTCATCGAATCACACATCTGCCTCACGAAGGGCCAACTCAGAGCAAAACCCATGGGGATACTTTGCCGAAAGGAGAGAATTAAAGCACTTCCAAGTCCGGAAATGCCAAGATAGGTTTTTTTTTGTGTGTGTGTGGTGTTAACTTACTGGTCCAAAGTAGACTAAATAGCAATTTACCTACAGCCTAGCCTGTTACCCAGAATCCTTCACTGGACCTCAGTCAATGTTGCCAGGGGAACAGCAACTTTCACCACTTTGGTAATTTTTAGTTTCAATCACAAACTTCACATTGACTTGGCTGAAATTCTGATGCAGCAAAACTTTGACTCACAGGAATGCACAAGGAATAAATAGTTCTCTAAGTTTTCCACTTTAAGCTTTTAAAAATGTCTATCATCTTGGATGAAAATATCTCTAAGAACTTTGTTTTGGCCTCTGTCTTTTTCACATAATCAATGGATTATAGTTTAATTAAAGCTTTTCTGGAGTGACTCGTGTGTGAGAGTAGCCCTTCCAAAACACAAACCTGACTCCCAGATCGAGTCTAAACTCTTTAAGTTTAGGACGGTGCCTTCACGTTTCTGACCTCGCGTGTTCTCCAGGCCCCCCTCCCCCCATCCTTTATACTAAGGAACATGGAAGTAGTCATTGTTTGTGGAGCATTCATAGAACACACCATGTTTTCTATTTTTATCATTTATACACAGGGTCGCCCTTCTGAGCCCTTCATTCTGCTTAGAAAATTCTTACTCTGCCTTGACTATTGAGCTAGACCACCACCTCCTTCATGAAGCCTACCCCCCAGTTTTTCAAAATCTCCTCCCCACCACAATCCCAGAGCACTTCATACAGACCCCTTAATCGCAAGTACTTAGATACCTGACTCTCTCACCATCTTTGTACTCAAATGTCTAGTTAGCACAGCCTTAGCTCATGGAGGTGCTAAATACCTAATTATCATTATTACCAAATAAACAACTCCTAAACTCTTAATCATACATACCATTTACTTGGTGTTTACTATGTGCCAGACACTGTAATAGGGACTTTCCAGGTATTTCTCACTTAATTCTAGTAACAACCTAATAAGCCCAGAGTTCTCCTATCTCCAGAACCCAGGCTTTTCCTCTTTACTATATAGTGCAAAATAATCTGAACAAATCCACACACTAGACTAAAATATTGTCAATAAACAGCAGAGGGATTTGTGGCACCAATGCCATGCCACAGTTGCATTGCAGAGGGGAAGGGTAGGCTGCAGGAGACCAGGACCAAAAGTTTGGACTGAGAGGAGGTTTGAGCAGGAATCGAAGGTTAGAAAAGCAATGCATAGAGTAAAAAGGAGGGAGCTATAAGCTGGACAAGGCAAACAAGTCTAAAAAATCTAAACTCTACAGAGAACAGACTGATGGTTGCCAGAGGCAAGGGGTTTGGGACGCTGGGTAAAAAGGTAAAAGGGATTAAAAAGTGCAGATTGATAGTGAGAAGATAGTCATGGGGATGTAAAGTAAAGCATAGGGAATAGAGTTAATAATATTGTAATAACTATGTATGGTGCCAGGTGAGTATTGGAAATATCAGGAACACTTTACAAAGTATATGATTATCTAACCACCATGCTATATACCTGAAACTAATCCAAAATAACATTGAATGTAAACTGTAATTGAAAAATAAAATATTTTTTTAAATCTTTAGTTTATAATATGTTACATATTCAATGGATTACAGGGCTAGAAAAGCAACATAGAGAATTAAAGACAGACCACTTCTAATAAGAAATCTTCTGTTTTTCATTTCTACTGAGTCACATGGGCCTCTGGGCCTAACTTTAATTTGACTAATTTTGATAGCAATATACTGACATACCTCATTTTATTGTGCTTCACTTTATTGCACTTCCCAGACATTGCATTCTTAACAACATCAAAGTAAGATTTCCATCCTCCCTCCCCGCGCCCCCAGCAAAAAGATTACCACTTACTGAAGGCTCAGATGATTATTAGGATTTTTTTTGGCAATAAAGCATGTTTAATTAAGAAATGTACATTATTTTTTAAACATCATGCTATTTCACAGTTAATAGACTATATTATAGTATGACATAGGCACTGGGAAACCAAAAATTCATGTGACTCTATTGTGATATTTGCTTTATTGAGGTGTTCTAGAACTAAGCCTACAATTTCTCTGAGGTCTGCTTATATGTACAAGAAGTTATTTTGCATCCACCTTCCCTCCACTGCAGTAAAACGATAATACAGCATGATGAAATGCCTGCTGAGGCTGGACCTGCCTGCAGACTATCACAGAGCAGGGCTGCAGGAGAGGCAGGCAGGCTGGATTCCAGGAGGAAGCTGGAGCCCAGTATTTCCAGACAATATAAATTTTCAAGGAAGCTGGACAGTTGTATTATTATGAAGTGTCTATTATTATTATAAATTGTCTACTATAAAATTTTTATTATACATTGAAAGTTGCCTTATATACACCTTAGTGCTTATCATAAGGAATATGCTTCAAAGTAAGACAGAAATTAGATATCAGACCTCCAAGAAAGTTCTTACACCTTGGCAGCCTGAGACTAGGATGAATTCAGGAAACTAAAAGATGAATGCAGAATTTCCTGGAAATCAAGAACCACAACCATAATTAGGACATCTAATCTAATAAAAGAGTAATATGTAAATTGACCCTCACTCTGTTATACCTAAGCCACGCCCCCAGCCAAGCCACACCCACCAGCCAATCAGAGAGCCTATATGCAAATTAACCCAGCCAAGATGGCAGCTGGCAGCTATGGAGCTGAAACAAGCAGGAGGCTTGCCACAGAGATGGAGGAAGCTAAGATTCCTGTCTGCCTAGGCTGGCTGTGGCCTCCCCTCAAGGCAACAAAGTTTCAATTATAGAAGATAAACAAACCTCAGATACCTGCTTCCTGCCTTGGACTCAAGGAAGCGCTGAGAGCCTGGGTTGTCAGGGGCAACACGACCTGGGCTCTGGTTAAAGCGACAAAGTTTCAACTTTAGAAGTTAAATAAATCACAGATACCATTTTTCAGCCAGTCTCACTGTAAACAGCCATCACCCAGGCTGGCCAGGTACCCCAGCAGGAACTCCCTCCCTGAAGAGGGTGTGGCCACTTCATAATAATACAACTGTCCAGCTCCCTGAAAGTGGCCCTCAGCCTCTCATCCAGGCTGGCCAGGCACCCCAGGGGGGACACCCACCTTGAAGGGGATGTGGCCAGCCTGCAAACAGCCATCAGCCACTTACCCAGGCTGGCCAGGTATCCCAGCAGGTCTCCACTCCCTGAAGGGGATGTGGCCAGCCTGAAAACGGCCCTTAGCCCCTCACCCAGGCTGGCCAGGCACCCCATCAGGAATCCCACCCAGATCTGGGACACCCTTCAGGGCAAACCAGCCGGCTCCCACCCATGCACCAGGCTTCTATTCTATATAATAAAGGGATAATATGCAAATTGACCCTAACAGCAGAACCACGGGGAATGACTGGTCACTATGACACACACTGACCACCAGGGGGCAGATGCTCAATGCAGGAGCTGCCCCCTGATGGTCAGTGCACTCCCACAGGGGGAGCTTTGCTCAGCCACAAGCCAGGCTGATGACTACCAGTACAGTGGTGGTGGTGGGAGCCTCTTTTGCCTCCTCAGCAGTGCTAAGGATGTCTGACTGCAGCTTAGGCCTGCTCCCTGCTGGCAAGTGGACATCCCCTGAGGGCCCCCAAGGGCCCCCAGGCTGCCAAAGGGATGTTTGACTGCCAGCTTAGGCCCAATTGCCTGGGGAGCGAGCCTAAGTCAGCAGGTAGACATCTCCCAAGGGGTCCCAGATTGCTAGAGGGCACAGGCCTTGCTGAGGGACATCCCCAAGTGCACAAATTTTTGTGCACTGGGCCTCTAGTCTATACTAATAAAAGCCTATGTGGTCATCACACCCTCACGCTGTGATGCCCTCACACACCATAACAATATATCACCAGGAGGTTGGGTGTGCAGCGGGCGTGCACAGATGGGCAGAGCAGTGTTGTGTGTGCAGCAAGGCGCATGTAGGTGGGCAGGGACTTGATGCTGCATGCCACAGGGCGGGTCCCAGTGGCTCCATGTGGCGACCTCAGGGGCAGGACCCCCAGCTGTGGCCTACCTCTTTGAGGCAATCCATTGAAGAGCTCTGGATGGTTGGGCGGGCCTACCTCTTTGGGGAGATTAATGGGGGGGCTCCCACACTGTGAAAGGACATGGGCCAGGCTGGGAAACTCCCACCCTGGATTGCATGAATTTCATGCACCAGGCCTCTAGTAGGATAGAAACAGAAAAACTAAGTACCTGTTCTAATTTGGCTTAGAGAAGTAATATCTAAGTGGTAACTCATGAACTATCTTTAAGTACATGAGGGGAATTTGGGAGAAGATGGTTGATGTAAATGTGTATTTTAAAATATTGAGATTATGAACAAACTCTCAAGTTCAATCCAATAAAGAACTAAAACAGCTGTTCTTTGTTTCCATCGAGGCGTGGCTAATGTAACCTGGGTATCCAGAGCAGCAGGAGGGTTGGAGTAGAAGAAAAACTCCCATACTTGATAGCTGTACAGGCAGATGCTGATTGCCATGGGGACCTGCTGGATTCCTACCATAGAGACCTTTCAAATCAGATAAATGATAGACTCTCAGCACACTGAGAGACCCATCTCCCTGCCAGTGTTTCTCAAAGCACAGCACTCAGACCACAGCTGGTAGAGAAGATGTTTGGGTGCTGCGAAGACACAGAATTACGTGACTTTGGATCACAAAGAGGAAGAAGTGGCATTCCCCTTTCAGTTCTCTTTCATCACTTAATTGTGTCAAGGAGAATGTCTCCTCAAGGTGCTGTCTTTCCCACCTCCTCCCACTTGACCATCTCCCTTTCTAACAGAAAGAGAATAAGCTCATGTGTGAAGATGGATTGTCCTTGTCTTAGTTAATTATTATTTTTTTGTTTCCTCTATGGAGAGTGATGCTGGTTTTTTCATTTAAGGCAGTGGTTTTCCATTTAAGAACATTTCCCTTTACATAAATCTATTTAGGAAGGCAAAGCCCACTGAATTATAGAGAAACATCAAGCAAAGAATACTGATGGATGACGGGTGATGGCCATGGCCACATTGTGCAGATGGTACAGAAAGGGTGGTATTTTAGAAACAGAGATCCAGTCTAAGTCTCTCCTTTATAAACAAGAAAACTAAGATTCAGAAACTGAAAGCACATTCTTGGCTTTACAAAGGATGTGCAGGTGGAGCTAGGACTAGGCTTGGTCAGGAAGAAGGTATGGGAGTTTGGGGGGTGCATCACTCATGACTGCAACATCTTTGTCTGGCATAGTCCACCCTGGCTCGCAGCACACGTAACCCTGGATGAAATGGGCCATTTTCACTTCAGCTCCATGGCCATGCCTCTGTGGCACTTGTCAAGTATGACAGGCTCTGTTGCCACCTATAAAGTGAGCACCTAATCCAGGACGTTATTGAGCACAAGATGAAGTGGGGACTACACACGAACATACCTCATTAAACTCTTGGAGGTCTCAAATGCAAAGAAGGCAAAAACCCATATCCTACTGCTACTCGTTACAATCCCCTAATATTAATATTTTAGTGGCTGAAAAGCACTATCAATTGTCGCGTTGACCTTATCCTGATTTGAATAAGAGGAAAATAATTAAACATAGCTTGCAAACATTTTATTTTTTCCTGGATTGACCCTCATGCATAAACTATTTGTGAAGCAGTGAGCTAAATTATATAATATCTTTACAGAACTACATATTTCTTCCTTTCAAGCATATCAGGCTTTCCTCATTAAAAAGGCAAAAATGCATCACAATTAGTACATCCAAACACCAGCCTCAGCGAAGATGACTTTTGATAATGTTGTCTGGAGGCAAATAGATGTTTCAAAGAACTTACAAGGAGATTCTGTTCTCTAGCAAATGTGCATTCTCCTTGAAATTGGGTTCCAACTATTTTATGATTTAACCATCCCTCTTTCATGTATCACTAAAGGATGAGCCTTGACACAGGCTTTATCCAAATAATCACGGATTCCTAATGAATATGGCCAAATTCACAAGATTTTGCTATAAATATATTCAATGATATTCAGTTGGTGTAAATGCAGTATTTTTAGAGATTGAGATTATTAACAAACCCTCAAGTTCAATCCAATAAAGAACAAAAAAAAATGCATTTGCAACCAGCCTGCCAGAGATACTACAGAAGTGAGTGATTTCTAACCTCTGAGAACTCAAACCTGCAACATTCATCGCATTGCACAAATGGATCATTCAGAAAGGTAAAGGTTACTTCCAGAAATAATAGTTGCATAAAGGTGCTCTATTCCCCAGTAAATTAAAGACGCAGCCTCACTCCTACTTCCTCCCTGCACAGAACACTAGAGGAGCCTATTAATAGCATCGTTAGTTTCAAGAGGCAGCTTACCTAGAATTTGGATCTTAATGTACAGAAATAGATACTCATCTACTCTCTCAGCAATGCAACAACCTTAATGGAATAATCTTTTTAAAATGAAAACCCTGCTCTAATGAAAGTCCCCTTTTTCACTAAAATAAGAAAGTGAGGTAACAAAGGCAAGGTTCTACATTTACATGAATGATCTCGTAGCCTCACCAGAAATGTATAGTTAAGCCTGGGGATAATTTGCTGGAAATTTTAATGTTAAGCTTCCTGCAGAATGCATTTAGCTGTGGATAATGCAACCCAATAGACATTTTAAAAAGTTATTTCTGAAAATGAAACTTATAAATATTTATTTTAAAGGATCAACAGGGTAAGTTTTCTGTTGCCTAAGCAAGTTTACTACCACCATATAAAGTAGCTAAAGTTAAAAAGAATTGTATATTTAAGCCTGTATTATGTTAGAATTGTTACCTGAATTTTAGAATAGCAGAGTTTATTTTCATGTCTCCGAGTTTATTTTATAGTAGTCTAAGCTGCCCTTGGGAAGTGTGTGTGTGCGTGTGTACAACTCTCATCAGGTATCTGAAGGGCATCTTAAGAAAGAATTATGGGATTTGTTCCTCATGGAACAAAATTGCAATGTGAACCCTGCCTCTTGTAATTGTGTAATATGTAGCCTGTGCAACTCAAGGTGATGACCCTGGTCCAAGAATGGTATCAAGCTTCGATGCTTCCAAAGATGGAAATTGACCACCCCTCCCTGTGTCCAAGCACCTTTGCAACGAGATTCTGCAAACTCTTCCACCAAAAGAAGGGGTTTATTTCCTCAACTTCTGAAACTGGGCTGACCTCATCACTTCTTTCACCTCATCACCTCATTATGTCTCACAGTGATGTTAGGCAAATTCTAAGCCTGAGCTTCAAAATTCCTTGCATACTTCCCCTCTTGCTCCTGGAACCCTGTCACAATGACATGAACAAGCTCAAGCAGCCTATTTGAGGATGAGGGGCCACAGCGGGGACAGCTAGGCCATTCCAACAGAGGCTGTCCTAGACCAGCCAAACCCTGGTGGATTTTCCTGCTGACCACAGATAATGAGTCCAGCCAAGATCAGCCTATCTAGACCTAGTTCAGCAGGTTGATTTACACATAATGATTAATGGTAGCTGTTTTAAGTCAGTAAAATTTGGGGAATTTGTTTATGTAGCAAAATCTGTTACTTCCATGATGACTTCTGAGCTATATAGAATATTGCTGATGTTTCACATCAGGCAGATGGATAGCTTTTGGGCATAGAACCTCAGAAAAAACAGGCATATGTCTGAAAAGATAAAGTGTAGCCCTGAGTAAGTAGAGATGCTCTCTTTCAAAAGCCAACAGGGTTTGCACTGGTAGCTGGGCCAGTGAGCTATAGCAGCAGCCTACATGCAGGAGATGTGGTTCCAAGTGGTCTAGCAGTGTTAGTAGGACAGGGAAGGGACTGTGCTTACAGCACAGCAGTGAGAGGTAACTTCAGAGGATGGGCGCAGGGTGGGCTCTTCTTGATTTGGGCTGGACATCTCCTGTAGGCTGTTCAGTCTCCCAACATTCTCCAAAGAGAAATGAAGGTGCCCAATTCCCCAAGGGAGCCCACTGGTCTTTTTGCCAGTCAGAGGATGGGATTAAAGCAAGTATTAATTTGGCTTAATAAAAATGCTCACACTTTAATTATTGTAGAGCATTCTTATCAGCCACATCAAAATGAAGGATCCCTCTGCATCCCATTTCACACTGTTGGTCTTGAATCAATTTTGAGTGGTATCAATATTATTTCTCTCTCTCTCTCTCTCTCTCTCTCTCTCTCTCTCTCTCTCTCTCTCTCTCTCTCCTTTCTTTCACCTGATATGTGTTATTCTTGTTTTATAAAGCGTGCAATGTATATTTTTTTAAAAAACCTATAACCAGAGATTTCTAGGGTGTGGCCTGAATATCAGTACTAAATATACCATGTACTGTTAATGAATATCCAGGGCTGAACACTGCTGATCTAGAGTTCTCCTCTATCCCACCCAGTGGGCAAAATCTTTAGCATGGATTTACTTCTCCTCTGCACCACCATTTCCCCCAGGGTTTGTAGAAAATACCTTGTATTCCACTTCTTTCAGATGTGTATTTTTTTTTTTTTACACGTTATGCTTCTTATGGGCTGGGAATCTTTTCCATTTAATTTCAGCCTCATTAATAACAATTACTTAGACATAATCATGACTTCAGCTCATCAGTGTGTCTTGTAGTCAACCTCCTTTCTATGGTGTTTATGTGCCAATCAAGAAGTTCACAGCCATGAGGAACAGACCTCCCTCCCCAGCAGTGGTTTGCAGAGTGGGGGCATTTCGGATCTCATTTTGAGTGGTATAGGCTGTTCCAGTGTTAGTTACTTTAGCAGTTGCACTATGTCATCAAGGTGCCTGATGTCCTCCATCTGTCTGTTCTGCCAGGCTCAGCAACCAATGAATCCTTTTATGGTTTTTAAACAGTGATAGCATTTCTCTGTCACTAGCATATAAACAGCATCTGGGACGGAAAAGATATCTCTTCCTATAGGACTGGAGGAAAACCTTTCCCAGAAGCACCCCAGCATGACTCTTTTCTCCCATCACTTCAAGGAGAATGAAGAGAACGATGGTCAGAAGGCAGGTTGGCCATAACTGTTTAAACTGGGTGATAGGTGCCTGACAGTTACTTATGCTGTTCTGTCTACTTTTATACATGAAACTCCCCATGGCAAGTTCTTTTGTTTTTGTTTATTAAATAAGTCTAATTTCAGTCAGTCTCCAGTTTCTTGGCAAGCAATTGTGATGGTTAATTTTAGGTGTCAACTTACTAGGCCTAGGTGCCCAGATATTTGATCAAACACTATTCTGGATGTTTCTGTGAAGGTGTTTTTGAATGAGATTAACATTTAAATCAGTCTCTGAGAAAAGCAAATGACCCTCCCTAACGTGGATGGACTTCACCCAATCAGGTGAAAGCCTGACTAGAACAAAGACTGACTTCCCTGGAATAAGAAGTAATCCTGCTGTCAGACAGCCTTTAGACTCAGACTGCAACTCTTCCCTGGGTCTCAAACCTGCCAGTCTGTTTTGCAGATTTTGAACTTATCAACCTTTTAGATGATAGATAGATAGATAGATAGATAGATAGATAGATAGATAGATAGAATGCTTCTGGGTCCTGAAGTATACTGTGTATGATTTAAGTTATTTTAACTTTTATTATCTATCTTGAGGAATATTTCACATATATTTGGAAAGGATGGTGTATGCTGCAGTTGTTGAGTGAAGTGTTTATAAGTGTCAATTAGATCCAGTTGGTTGATGGTATTCAATCCTATGTACTTGAAATTTTTTCTCTTTTCGATCTGTTACAGAGAGAAGCATTTTTAAGTCTCCAACTAAAATTATAGAAGTACCTTTTTTCTCCTTTCGTTCTTACGGTTGTGGTTTTGCATATTGTGAATCTCCATCCTTTGATATGCATACATATTTAGGCTTTTTATGTCTTCATCTTGCCGAGTTGATACTTTTCTCATTATTTAATGTCCTTTATCTTGATAATTTTGTTGTTGTTGTTCTGAAGTTTACTTTGTCTGATATAAATATAGTGACTCCAGTTTTCTTTCTTTTCAAAAAGTTTAATGAGTCATCTTTTATCCCTACTATGCCCTCTACCACCTCCACCTATTCAGCTTTCTTTTGATTAGTGTCCACATGGTATATATTTTTCTATTCTTGTATTTTAGTGTAATATATCATTATATTTCAAATAAGTTTCTTATAGACAGCATACAGTTACATTGCTTTTTAATGAATTCTGAAAATCTTTGGTTTTTAGTTTGTGTATTCAGACCATCTACATTTAATACAAGTTTGGACTTAATGTTTGAATTTTAAATTACCACTAGAGGCCTGGTGCACAAAATTCATGCATGGGGTTGGGTGGAGTCCCTCAGCCTGGCCTGCACCCTTTCACAATCCAGGAATGCTGGGAGGATGTCTGGCAGTCGGACATACCTCTCACAATCCAGGACTGCTGGCTCCTAACCAGTGGCCTGCCTGCCTGCCTGCCTGATCACCCCTAACCACTCACCTGCCTGCCTGATTGCCCCTAATCGCCTCTGCCTGCCTGTCTGATTGCCTTTAACCACCTCTGCCTGCCTCCCTGATTGCCCTTAACCACCTCTGCCTCCCTGCCTGATCGTCCCTAACCACCTCTGCCTCACTGCCACTGCCGCAACTTCATCCAGAAGGACACCTGGAATGATATCCGGAAGATCATTCGGCTGCCCAGTCTAATTAGCATATCACACTTTTATTATTATGGATTTTTTAATTTGTCTTCTGTTTCCTCTATATTTCTTTCTATTTCTCACTTTGTGCTTTGTTTTGGATTATATGAACATTTTTTAGCATTCTATTTTAATTCATTGTCTTTTCAAATAGAATATACATACTTAACTTTAAACAATTCACTTAATATAAATAAATTTAAACAGTTCTTAAGCACAATTAGCAACTTTTATCCATCTCCTAATTTTACTGAAATAACAGAAGAAATATAAAAATAAGAAGAATTGCAAAGCAGTACTGGACAACCAGGATCAATGACTTTAGCAGATGAGCCACACCAAGTGACTTCTGGGAGATACAAATATGCCCTTTCATGTGGAATGTATTTGACAGTCTTATGATTTAATTTGATCTAAAGACAAAGTGTTAAATAAGTTGATAAATGCTTAGATTGTAAATCCTTCAAATAATCTGCTTATTTTTTCACTCAGGCACTTGGCAGTGTTTCATGGTCTTTCATTCAATTCTTTCAACAGCCTGAGATAATATTCTTATTCTACCAAATTACATTTGAGGAAGTGGGAGCTCAGAGGAGTGAAATGCTTTGTTGAAGGTCACACAGCCAGTAAATGACTTGGAAGGGACCCAAACACAGGTGTCCTGATTCCAGATTAACAAACTGCACTTGTTAAGTACTTATTGTGTGAGGCGGTACTCCAGAGGCTGGGGCTTGCAGTGGAACAAACTGTAATCCCTGCTCTCAAAGAGCCGGTAGAAAAAAGATACATAAAGACATGATCTTCTCTAACGTAGCCAACATTCTTTGCTTTCACTATTCTGGAGTAGATTGTTTGGGGATATATGATTATTGAATGAGAATAAATACTTCTGGACTCTCTGGCAGGTCATGATCTATATTATGTGATACACATTTTAGATGAAAATGCTGCAAGTATTGAGAGAAACACAAATAAAAAGGATTAGAGGAGTCATCATTTCATGGAGTCGCTGAGGTTTTCTTGGAAAAATCAGAAGGAAGAGAAAAAGACACTCCATTTATTTCCAGGATTACAGTCATAACTATTACTGGCTGTCCTTTGAAATAGCATTTATTGGCAGAATATGGTTCTGATGAGGAAAATTTTCCAAAGGCAGGTGGGAATATCTTAGCCCAAGTATTTAAAATGCTGAGAAGTAAGCCATGTTGGTGGTGGTGGAGGTGTTGGTGATGGTTTTATGTGAAAGTCATGAACGCCCTACCCTGGACATGGTCCAACAGAAATTGGATGACTGTCTGTGAGGAAGCCTGGTTGATCGAGCATCACTCATTGTCACTCATGGTTTATAAGTAACAAAGTTATTTTTCAACTTAAGTTTTATGCAAAACTCAATGCATAAAACAGACCAAAAGGGAACTGCCCTTGTTGGTGAAAACCAGGATGGGGTGCAGCGGGCCCATCCACGCTCTGTCCCCATCACCTCCTCACTGAGCGTGCCTCCCCTGACCACTGGAACACTATTTGAAAACTGGTCCTGCCAACTCCAAAGGCCACTAGTGCTCTGAGGAATCTACAAAATAAGGGATAATGGTTACTTTCTCTCAACTGTCTACTATAGAGCACACTTGTGGCAGCCTTTAGGAATGTGCCAATAATTTACGTTTCTTTTTGTTCTTTTTTAGCCGGTCATTTCAATGGTTCAAATGCAGACCAAGCAAGCAGACTCTGAGAACTACGACGAAAAGGAAAATAAAAAACCTCTCACAGTAATGATCCCTCCTCCCAAGAAATAGACCCACCAATCTCCCAGCCACAGTAACAGTAATCCCAACCCTACTCCAGCATCTAATTGAAATATTGATTCTTTGGTTTGGTCTCTAACTTAAAATTCCAGAGCAGAGAGCTCCCCACCACACAGACACCCCTTCGCAGAATCACATCACTGAGCACATAGTGTTTCCTTAACATTAAGCTTCCTAGGCTTTCATTTCAATTAGTCATAAAAAAAGATCAAGAAGGAAAGTATTGTCGGAAAGATTCCAGTCAGTGTTTTATTGCCTGAAACAGTTCTCAGGATTAACCATTTCAAAGCAGAATGGGAACTGGGCAGAAAGAGCAAAGCTTTTTCCTTTTGAGTAGGAAGCTGTGGATAAAGCAAGAAAACCAAAATGGACCAACTTCTAAGTGATTTATCCAACATTTGCCTTAACTTATCTCATTTGTGGCATTACAGAGGTTTGGAACAGGCATGCGATTTATGCCAAGAAATGATCACAAATCCAACTTTGACTATTCTTATGTTTTCCTGTAGGTTCTAAGAGCAACAAAATCCCTTGACATTATTATCTCCTTTGAATACTAATTATGTCACTACAACTGTGTGTCTGCTAATCATCCCAAAATACTGTGAGAATTACTGGGATGTGATAGGAACAGAATGGAATTAGAACCATATCTTGTGAATTTGTCAAAACTACCAGCTTCCTAAGGGTGGTAAAAGTGCACATCCCCGAAAACAATCTATAATAATAAAAGCATAATATGTTAATTAGACTGGTCAGCCTAACAACCTTCTGGATGACCTTCCAGATGGAGCCGGGGCTGCGAGGGCCGAGGCAAGCCACCATGGCTGCAAGGGTAGAGCCCCTTGCATGAATTTTGTGCATCAGGCCTCTAGTTCTTTCCCAAAAGGACAAAATACCACAATGAAGATAAATGATGATTCTTAATTCCACATTCTGAGCACAAACCCAGTAGCGAGAGCAAGGCCAGCAAGCTGTAGGTTCTTTGATCCTTGTGAGAAATTGAACCCACAGCACCTAGGATTTCATTCCAGAGCACCAGCCTTAGCCTCAGATAAGACCTGCTTTTAATCATGCTTAATAGGTCTGGTTCCTAGGACAATAAGAATGAATGTGGAAATCTCTCCAGCAGGGAAGAGAATGAGCTCGTTCTGGGGACCAGAGCCTAACACGCCCCCCCTCGTCCCCTGAGGGAAGGAAATGTTTATGACAGCACACTGCCACCTTGTCAGTCTCAAATATTTCTTGAATGTGTGAATCGCAATATCATTATACTCTGCTCACCTTGGGCTGAAAACAAGAGAATCATAAATTGTTGTACCTGAAGGAAGCTTTGCTATTGCTTCCTTCCACTGTCCCATTTAGCAGATGTGGAAACTGAGGCCCAACCGGTATCAAAGGTACACACACTCATTCACACTTGATCAAGGCTCTTTCTGCTACTGCAAGTGACAAAATCCTACATCATCTTCAAAAGTAAGTCTTAGGGACCTGCCAGCCTGTCTCAGCATTTGAGCATTGACCTATGAACCAGGAGGTCACGGTCCAATTCCCAGTCAGGGCACATGCCTGGGCTGCAGGCACGATCCTCGGTGGGCAGTGTGCTGGAGGTAAGCGAACAATGATTCTCTCTCATCATTGATGTTTCTATCTCTCTCTCATTCTTCCTCCCTCTGAAATCAATTTTTAAAAAATATTAAAATTTGTTTAATTTCAGGGCTGTCTCAAAGGCATCTCCTTCCCTCACCCTGGGCCCACGGCAGTGGTCCACACACACACCTTTTTTCTGGCTGCTAGCCTCAGGCTCCTGCTGGTCTCTGGGATTCTAGCCGGACCCACTCTCAGTTTTTTCAACCATACTCCGAAGTCCTTTCTCCCTCTCCCTCCATGTCTCCCCACCTCACTGCTGAACTTCTCATAGTGTGAGGGCATGTTACACACACACACACACACACACATTCACACATCCCATGTTCGCTCACCAATGTGTGGCTTTATATTTGTAGTCTGCCTTGGCTAGACTCTCTATCCATCTGGCTGGTTCCATTCAACGACATCATTACCTCCCGGGACTGTTCCCCTGCCTTGCATCCCGCCCCCCCCAACTTGGGCCTGGGTTAGGGACTTCTACTCTCTGGTCTCATGTTCCCAGGTATCTATTGTTATCTCTGCACTAAATTTTCCTGGTCATTTAACCAATGAACATGCAGGCATCATGTGAAAACCACATCTGTTTACAAATAGGTGACAGGTACTTAGGGAGTGTTTAGACAACCTGTGTGCATGTCTAGGCATCAATTACTCTAACATCGGTAAACAGCAATGATTTTAAATACAGTGCAATTGTACTCTTTCTGATATTCTAATAAAAACAGGACACCTTTGACATTAATTCTATTTTTACATTTTAAAACCTAATATAAGTTATGGACAACTGTGTCTTTTTCTTTAAAGCGTTCTATCACTGGGCTCATAAAATGCTGCATCTGAGAAGAATGAGATTCTTAATTGTGTTTGCAATAAAATATATGAATAAATAAATAGAACACATTAATATAGTATTAATAGCTATGCTGGTCTCCTAGAATGGTATGGGCTATGCCAAATGCAGCTGATTGTATTGTAAGTATCTTTTTATATGTTGTTTCCCACACTTCAGTGCAGGCTAATTGCCTGATTTCAGAATGTGTGGCCAGAGCCCAGCACTGTATCTGGCTCGTGATAAAAATTCAATACTTTTTGAATGAAACATTTATGTAGCCCTAAACTCTCTGGGATAACTTGGCTGGTGGATATTTCCCCATGAACCACTTTTCCCAATATTCCTTAACAAAAGTCGGTCCACACTTAAATTCAAGTCATGCTATGTTATCAAAAAGAGTTTGTCTCCTATAACATCCTCTTGTTGCCTACATCTGTCCTCTAGCATGAAATCAAAATAGCCTCGACCTCTCTTCCAAATATTTGGAACTGTGATTATTTACCTGCCAAATCTGCATTCCTCCAGGCTAATATTTCCCTGTTCTTCAATCATTTTCCAATGCTATCATCAGGGCTTAACTCCTCTAAGCATCCTCTCTGGGTAATCAATCTCACACTTCACTTGACCCACCCAGTTCTGCACACATTTCCTGGAACATTTGACCAGATCACAGTTCAGGGAGGAGTATCACCTCTTTGGATATTGATGTTATACATCTGTTAATGAGGCCCAAATGCGGTCATTAGCTTTTCTAATAGCTACTGAACTGTAATCAAGACAAGTCCACATCCATTCTTTCCCCCTTTGCTGTCTTATAAAGAGATATTCCTCTCACGACTTAAAATCTGTCTCTACCCCTCGGATTCCTAAGCTTTCTCCTATTTCTATGCAACCACTTCCTACCTAAAGTCCCTTCGAGTAATGTATGTATGTATGCATGTATGTGTGTGTATATGCACACATACACACACACACACACACACATGGTCTTTTTCCTAAAGAAAAAAAAGTCATTTGTCATAGTACATACCATTCTAGAAGACAAGCGTAGCTATTAATACAATATTAATGTGTTCTATTTATTTATTTAGGTATTTAATTGCAATTGCTATATATATATATATATATATATATATATATATATATATATATATTCTTCAATATTATGTTTTCATTCTCATCACTTTTCACAAATTCCCTTAGCAACATCACAAATAGTTTCTGTTTTACTAAATGCAAAGGATAATTATTCTTGCCTTTAGTTTTCACTACTTTGCTCCATTGGACACTATTGCCAACTCCTTCTCCTTACTGTCTCCTTAATTTCCATGACATTTGCCTTCTGTTTGCCTTATGTCTCTGGCCACACCTTCCCATTTCCCTTTGTGGCTTCCTCTTTCTCAATTCACCCTTCAGACATCTGTATTTTTAGCCTCTCCTCACTTCTCCCTGGAAAATGTCATCACCTTCCATTTTTTCAACTGCCATCTAAAATCTAATGTCTCTCAAATTCTACCTCCATTCCAGATCTTTCTCCTAAGCTTCAGACTTAATAAAGTCAGAGTATTCTCCCTATTCATCATTTGCACATGGATATTTCCTAAGTCCCTCAAGTTCAACAACAGCAAACTTACCTCAACCTTCCGTATAACTCTTGTCTTCCTCTTGCCCTTTTTATAGCTGTGAAAGCCACAATCAACCAGCAGTGCTCTCCAAAAGGCCCTCAGGTGAGAGGGGGTGTTGATAACTATAAGATGTTGAAGAGGTTTAACTAAGATGCAATACAGCAATAGCTTTATTTTTGCTCCATCACTGAAATAGACCATGACTGGTTAGACTTCCCTTCTTTGACCTTCCTCAGAGCACATTTCAAGCTCTTTGCATGTCTTTCAAACCCCTTTCAGTTGCAAGACCAGTCATGTTGAGCTCTCTGTGGCTTGCTTTCAAGTCCAGTCTTTTTTATCACAACTTCCATCTCTTACCCACTTTGTATATCCTCCCCTTCTCTTCACCATGTATCCTCTTACCAACAGGCCTAGGATGGGGCCTGACCTATGGACCAGGAATCTATAGCAGAGGAAGGAGACAGGTATTGTCTCTCCTTTCTTTTCTTCATCCCCCTCTCCTTCTGTGGCTCTATGCTGCGTTCCCTTCATCTGGGAGAAGTGCCTTTAAGTCACAAGTGTCTGTGGGTCATTAACAACAGTCACTGGGCCTCACTTTCTTCACCAAAAGTGAGATGGTTGCAGGAAACGACCTCTCAGGGCCCTTCCAAAGCTAATAGATTCTATAGATTATATTTCTCTGACACAAACAACTGCTCATTTGTCCATGTTGCCTTGTTAATTTTTGAACTCCTAGATGTCCTCTTTATCTACAAGCTCATAAGAAACTGTGGACTCATTAGGCACATTTTTGAGTAAAAGGAAGACAAGAAGAGGCTGTGGCACTAGTCCTGGGATTTCAAAACAGTAACATCAGCCAACAGTCTTGTTCGCATTCTCATCTTTACACCATTTTGGAGGTCAGTGCAGCATTTTTCATTCCATCTCACAAGTGCATTTTCTTAAATCATGGTCACACTTCAGGAGAGTAGGTGTACAGCTTTGCAATATTCTTGGCAGTAATTGCTTCATTTACCTCTGAAATCGTGACCCACATTCTCATTGAAACATTTTTATGCAAATTTCTTGATTGTCGTGTCCTAATTTGTCTGTTTTGAATCCATCTTCTAGACTTATAACGAATTTGTGCTATGGGATTGCAAACATGAGAGTGGTGTCATTGATCAAACTTTTGTCAGCAGTGGTATGGTTTCACATAAGATTCTTGGTATCTAAGTGTTTGCTCTAATACCTTAATTCACAACCTCCTGTGTGAAAACATAGTTCATTCAAGGTGACAGAAATCACAAACCATAAATGTGTGTGTGCATCTGTGTGAGGAACACTTATGTTTAATGTAATTTTGACAGAAATAATCTCTGTACATAATTTAAAAGGACAATAATTGTCCCCTTTTCCACTCAAACTCGCAGTGGCAACATCTTTCAAGTCTCTTAGTTATTTATTCTGGTATTTTTTTCAACATACAAAGTTTCAAACCATCCTGACAGTATTCATTCTTCATTGTTCAACTTCAGACATTATCTTTTCATTTCTGAGTGAGGATGTAGATTTGGAAACTGCAACAGGGACTAAAATGGCAGCGCCTTAAAATAGAAGGTTATTTTTCTCTTATAGATGGCAGAGTATCAAGTAAGGAAGACCTTTATTCATCGGTTGGAAGATGGCTTATCACCATGACTACACTTCACCCCATGGGACCAGGGAGAAGGGAATGGGAAGAACATGCTCCTTCCCTGTAAGGGAACATCCCAGGAAATGTACACATCACTTCCATTTCTCTCCCACTGTCCAGAGCTTGGTGCCATGGCTCCTACAAAGGAGACTGAGGACTCTAGTCTTTGTTCCACTCAACCACACTATTAGTTAAAATCCTCTTACTATGGGGGGAAAGAACATATATTAATGGACAACTCTCAATTTCTTCCACAATTTCCTACTTCGGAAAAAAATGTATTTTGCCTTTGTAAATCTCTCTCTCTCTCTCTCTCTCTCTCTCTCTCTCTCTCTCTCTCTCTCTCACACACACACACACACACACACACACACACACACACACACACCAGTGCACATGTTTCATCCCCATCCTCTCAACATAGCTATTATATCACAATTTTGGTTAAGTCAATATTCGATGTTTGCATTATAAAATATTATTTACAGCTGAATCATACACTGTACTTCCTCTCTTGCACATCAGAAAATTTATGGTTTCTTAACCATATCTCTACTTGTATTGGTTAGCTATTTCCTCAATAAGGCTCAATTGCCTTAAAAGATAATCATGAATTCCATGGGTCTGCAGGATCAGCTTATGATAGACAGGGGGCAATACCTTCAGCAAGGGAATGAGTAGAAAATTATGCTATTCTCACTCTATTAAATATCATATAGCAATGTACAGGGATGAAATGAGCTACATAAAACAATGCGTGTTTTTTTGAATATAAGGGTGAGTTAAGGAAAATACAAGTCCCCTAAGAAAGCATAATAGTCTCAAACTTGTTTAAAAAGTGCTTTGTTGTTGCTGTAATTAAACATACTTTTTTTAGAAAAAACAACAAATAGTAAATAAAATTCAGAATAGTGGTTCCCTTGGAGGAGGGAATACAGGCAATATGATAAAAGAGAAGCACATGATTTATAGGTAATGCTTAATCCCCACATTTGGTGGTGGGGGTCATGGATTACAAAGAAAAAGAACAAGAAAAAGAGAAAAAAGCAAGATCAAAACAAAAGCCTAGAAAATAATAGCAAGTAAAGTCAGAGACAGGTTACCAGAATTAAGGAGTTTTTAGGATCCTTATGCTGGAATTAGTTTGATTAATTTTGGACGTTAAGCTAAGGAAGCATGTTAACACATTAAGGTAACAATTAAAACTAAAGAAAACAAGGGGGAGCACTTTCAAATCAGAAGTCAGGAAAGGAACAGAAAACCCAGCAGAATGAATTTAATAATACCAAAAAGAGGTAGAAATTAAACCAAACGTATCAGCAATCACAATGAACATAAATAACTATATTCACCAATTAAAAGATAAAGACTGTTGGGTAAGATTTTTAAAAATCTAACCCAATGAGCATACCTAAAATAGAAGAATACAGATAGGTTAAAAGTGATAAGATAGAAAACTATACACCAGGAACATACTAAACAAAAAAAAAAGCTGCTTTTGTGATTTCAAAGGAGCAATGTTTTAGTTTATCTCAAAAATCGCATAACTATAAATGACTATGATCTAATATCATAGCTAAAAAATATACCAAGAAAAAAACTATCTATGACACAGAACCTAGCTACCCTCCCCCATCTAACCTCCAGAATGATATTATGCCAATCCTAGACCTAGTTACCTGAGCCCCATCTCCCTCTCTGACTTCACCCCACTTCATCCCTCCCTTCTTGGCTCTCTGTTGCAGGGTGCAGCTCCAAGGTCCCCATGCCAGCTAGCTTTCTGCTAGAATGGCCCAGAGGAAGGCACTTTTCTCTTCCTCTGTCATTTCTCCAGCAAAAGCATCTGCACCCTGGTTCCAGATGCCACCTATTGATCCACCCTTTGATGCCAGTAATCCCACTTCTTCCCTATGTTCCTACTCATTTTCTGCTATTGTCCATCTCTAAATTTTTCTTACTGTCTCCTCGTTGATTTTCCAGCTCTTCCACTCTTGGGTAACCAAGTAGAGATGCTCCACAACTAGTGATAGGGTTACGTTGAAAATAATCTTAATTTGAAAATAATCATGGGAAATTCATTTACTGCCTCTGACCTACTGAATACCATAGTTTAGCCTAATCTACAAGCTCTTTCCTTTGAACACTGTCTGTGATCATGAGTCAGGGGCCCAGCAAGCCCCAGCAGTCAGATGCAACATGAGAAATCTCCAGGCTTCAATGAATCAAACGTCTATTCCTGAAATATTCTGACAAGCTCTGTTGATCTCAGGCTTTGCCTTGCTTTCCTGTTTCCCAGCAGCAGAGCTGAGCTGCTGTGGGAAGCTATTTATAGATCACCTGAAATATGTTTAAGGACAGTTCGTCTGTGTCTCCGGCAAAGTGTTGTGGGAGCAATTCCTTTTCCAATGGCTAGGGAAAATTCAGGGGGCAAAAGAAAAGAAAATAGCTGGAAAAAAAACAGGTGTTTGGATCCGTTTATAGATTAGTGTTCTGCTCTTTCCTTTTCTCTTTTGAACATTTCCATCTACTAAGTGAATGTTTATTACAACACTCGGCAAAAGGCAATATCTTGTTTAAGTAATGGTCTTTAGGTAATGTACTATTTTATAAGCATTACACAAGCTTTCTTCCTACCCTCTTCTTTTCATGGTTAAAGAAAAAGAAGATTCAGAATCATAGTTTGAAAAATAATAAAGAGCTTGGTAGCATTTCTTCAACAGTTTCTATCAGGCTAAACTATCTTCTCTTTAGCTAGTAAGTTGCAACTGAAAATGATTATCCTAAAACAATAATAACTAGACTATTATATAACAAAACAATCATTGGTTAAGAATGAAAATAGTGACTCCAGCTCATAAATGCTTGAGAAGATCAAATACAAAAGGCTAACCTAGAAGCTAAACCACCATTTCTTTGCATCTTGTTAAGCATCCTACAGAATAAAATAAAAACAGAACCACCAAACACTGCCTTTAAATTGTTCCTCAAAAAGAAAAGACAGGCCCTAACCGGTATGGCTCAGTGGATAGAGCGTCGGCCTTCGGACTCAAGGGTCCCAGGTTTGATTCCGGTCAAGGGTATGTACCTTGGTTGCAGGCACATCCCCAGTAAGGGGTGTACAGGAGGCAGCTGATCAATGTTTCTCTCTCATCGATGCTTCTAACTCTCTATCCCTCTCCCTTCTTCTCTGTAAAAAAATCAATAAAATATTTAACAAAAAAATGAAAAAGAAAAGACAGCACAGTCCACATCAAACTCTTATAATGCCATAGCTCACCCATAGCTCACCCACAGTGCAGTAGAAGAAAGAACTCTAGAGCAGGGTCTAGGAGATTTGGTGTCTTAGTCCAGGTTTCTATAACAAAATATCATAGAGTGAGTGGCTTAGGCCATAGACATTTATTTCTCACACTTCTGAGGCTGAATGTCTGAGATCAGGGTGTCAGTATGGTCGGGTGTCAGTATGGTCGGGAAGAGATCCCTCTTCCTCATTTGTAGATGGTTGTCTTTCTTACAAGGCAGAGGAATAATCTCTTCCATGTCCTTCCTTACCAGGGCATTAATCCTATCCATAGGTGGTCCATCTTCATGACCTAATTTCTCCCAAAGTCCCCACCTCCAAATACCATCATACTGGGGACTAGGTTTCAATGCATGACTGAAGGACACAAGCATCAGTCCATAGTAACTGGGTTTCAGAACCATCTTGGATGACAACTTGCTTAGTCACACCCTTCTCTGGGCTCCTGTTTCCTCACCTACAAATGACTTCTTACATTTCTCAAGAAATGCTAAAGTTCTGAAAGCAATTGGAAGATGATTAGGAGGATGAAAGAAAATGTGGACACTGAAGAAAGGATACGGGCTTCTCAATACAATCTGGGCAGTGTCTGGGCAAATGGGATTTAAGATGAATGCAAACTTAGTTTCCCCAGGAAGGAGGACCAGCACGTGTGGGGTGGACCTACAAAGAGGATCTAGAAGAAGAACACAAGAAAGTGATCAAAGGAAGTGTGGAAAGGAGGTTCAAAGAGATCAAGAGTTGAGAGGAGACTTCAGGGGGAAATCAAAGAATCCCCTAATTCACCCTCTGTAAAGGCTGCACATACACTTTTCTACCACACAATTAAGATTGTATTATTTTCCTGTGCAAAGTCTTTTAATAACCACCTGTTGCACTCGGTATTTAAAAAGGGAGAAAAACTCTAGTAATACACTTCTTACACACAATTTCTTATCTTTGATTTCAAAATTCAATAATCTCTGAAATCCAGTTTCTTCATATGGATTTGGCAGCAAAATTTGATCTAAACTAACACAAAGCTCTTTATGTTCTTTCTTGCTTGAGTGTGACTATTCAGCATCAGAAACATTAATGGGATTATTGAAGGTGCTGCCCCAGGCCACCCTGCGGAAATATGTAATAGATACAGTAAAAATCTGAAATTACCTATGATCTGAAAAATCCTAACTCCAGAAGCACATCTGGCCCTGGGGTTCCTGGATCACAGATTGTGGGTTTGTATTTTCTTAGCCAAATAAACTTGGTCTCCAGTGTCCAAGCCTTTGCTAATTTCACCCTCCACTACCTCACACCATCTCTCTCCACCACACTGTATTCCAGGCGTACTGTGTGCTCACCACCGCTCTGTGCTACAGTATTGCTACAGTTTTGCATAAACTTTCCCCACTGCATGGAGTATCTCAACCTCACCTCTTATCTAGAAAAAATACTCTGCACCTTTTAGAGCCCATTCCAAAGGCTTCTTTCTCTATAATGCCATCCCTTTTTCTGTCTCCACCCTCCTGTGTCCTGGACAGACTTCACAACTAGCTCTCTGTGCACTTAACCTTGTGCACATTGCAGCAAGGGCCACAATAATTGTAACCATCTGTTTACAGCTTCTTCCTTGAGTCTGTAGGCTTCTGAAGGGCATGGCCTGCTCTACTGATGTCTGCCCTCAGCACCTGGCAGAGCTATCAGCACTAGGGAATGCCTGGTGAATCATGCTAGGCACTCAGTAAAGAGTAACCCACCAATTACCACTTCATTAAAAGATGAACTAACCATCTGTATCAAGGTCATTCTGACCCAGGACAAGTGAGACTGAGAAGCAAAAGCAGAGCTCTCTAACCTCCTTCCTTAGAGGACAAGAATCATCATTCTCCCCTACACGTGTTCTGGTCCTGTGCCATCTCCCTCTCCACCCCACCTGCAGGAGCAACTTCAGGCCACAGAGCATTCTACCACACTCTGCCCAAAGCCGCACCGGTGAGACAGCCTTCTTCTCTCTAGGTCTCCCAAATAAGGACAACAGCCAAATTGTCCTACCAATGGCATCTGAGTATGCAAATGAGATAGTTCATCAGGAGTCTGGGTAGAAAATATTCAACTACCTTTGAGAGCACTATGCTGAAATCAAACATAGATGGGTAAAACAATAGTACTAAGAACAATGACCTTGGCATAGAGCAAGCATGTCAAACTCAATGGCTAACAAGGCCAAATAAACAAGGTTTAAGGTTATGTGGGCCACAAAAAAACAAAAGCTTCAATTTTCATAGAAACATAGGTTTAGGCAGGAGAAACAAGATGGCGGCATAGGGTAGACACCGTAAATGCAGCCGTGAAAACTATTTCAGAAAAAAACACGAAAAGAACACACGGACACCACTCACACCCACAGGAAGGCTGGCTGAGTGAAAATCCTACAACTAGAAGAGAGTCTGAGACTCAGAGGAGCAGCAGAAGCAAAGTACAGAGGTACAGAGGCGCGCGCACGGGGCTCGGGGAAGGGCTGGCGCCGAGGGAGGCGGTTCTTTTCCAAAACGGAGAGAGCCACAAGTCCCCAGTGGCTCTGAACTCCAGTTCCAAGCGAGTTTCTGAGGACCCAGACACCTGGAGAGGGGGGACTGACTGGCACCAGGAGGAAATCCAAAGCGGGTTTCTCTCAGCGTTGCTTGCAGCAATTACCGTGGGACACAGAGACCTGGTGTCTCTCAGCGCAGGGCTGAAAAGCACCATAGCTATTTGCTCCGCCCTGCCCTGCAAACTCCCCGAGGCCCCGCCCCTCCTAAGCTGCGTCAGAGCTAGGGCAGAGGCTTAATCAACGCCTTCTTAAAGATACAGGAGCCAGCCTCACCCAGTGGCCAGAGTGGGACTAACCTAAACAAAACAGATCCACAAGGAACACACT